>JAJGRX010001086.1:0-87500 GCA_025461125.1 Carex kokanica
AGCGACCAGAGGACAGGGAATCTGAAGAAACGCAGCTGGGGTCGCAGCACAAGACTAATGTTGAAACAATTGAAACCGAACCGGAAGAAGAAGATTCCTGGGCAAACAAACACAGTGACACGGAACTGACGGCATTCGACCCAACTGAATTCGATCTAGACAATGAGCTTCGGCTATATGAGAATTACCAAATTGATCAGCAGGATCCCGATAATGCTTTCTATGATAATTTTCAAAGCGAATATGAAGCGGATGTCAGCGCCTTGCGCAACCAGACCCCTATCTCACATGGCGGTTCCCAGAAGGGGGCTAGCTACACCACACCAACCGCTTCAGAAATGAATGTCAGAGAGCTAGAAGCTGAGTTCCGGCCTGGCACTTCTCACCTTGAAGTGAATGAACAGGCTGCCTTGGCAGCCGCTGAGGCAGAGGAGGAGCTGGCGGCAGCTGACGCAGAAGACTGGGCTGCGGCAGCGGCGCAACTCGCGGCGGAACGGGCCGAAGTGGCAGAAGTAGCGGCTGCAACAGCTGACCTGACAGCAGGAGAAATAGATGCAGCCAACCAGACAGCAGCAGCTGATCTGACAGCACAGCTAGCGGCGGCGGAAGCAGCTTCAGCTTTTATGCGGGCCTTAGACCCGGAAGAACACGGGGATGCAAACGAACTGCAGCTGGCCGATGAACAGGGAATACGCCCACCCGATAATCACGACGAAAACCAAGCCTTGCGTCGAAGTGCTCGCATTTCAGGTAGGGGCTACAGGAAAAACTATTCGCCAAAGAAAACTAGGAAGAGAAGAGACAACGAAAACGGTAAGGCACCAAATAACACAATCACTGAGGTGGATCTGCTCAAAGCCCTGCGTGCCGAGGTAGCGCAATCAGCCCCCTTATATGATGTGCTGTCAGACGAGGTGGATCAGTATTGTGGTATCAAAGCAATAGGGAATTTTGTGCCACATGGAGAAGGCCCGAGTGGGGTGCCTGGAGGGGGTCCGCAATCAAATGAGGAGGACTATGGTGAGTCAATTCTTGGGGAATTAGAGTTTAACAGTGACGATGACAACCTATCCGACGATGAGTTCGGGTCCGAGGGAGATGGCCACTAGGACACCTCGCCTTATAATGGATAGCGATCAGTTAACTTTTGTGTTAAGTAGTTTATCTTTAGCTGGTAGCTACCATTTACTATCACTTTATTTTGCTTTCATGCAACTTTTGTGTAACCCAAATTATGAATCAATCTATGTGTTTTAATTTTCCTTTACGTGTTTTAAATTGGAATGTGAGAGGTCTGGGTGATTCGCAAAAATGCGAAGTTATAAAAGACTTGGCATGTGATGTTAACCCGGATTTAATTAGTTATCAAGAGAAAATGGAGCGATTGCTCGATCTTTCGTGTGCGGCAAGTGTGCCCCGCGAAGTTCAGAGAATTTGTAACATTAGATGCGATAGGCACTAAGGGAGGAATCTTGCTCGCGTGGGGCACACGATTCACTCTCTTAGACATGCACATTTTTGATTTTTCTGTGTCAGTGGTTCTTCAGAGGAACAATCTTAAATTTATGTTTTCTTCTGTGTATGGCCCTCGGGATGATAGAACAAAAATTGAATTTTTACATGAACTCCGAAAGATCAGAGACCTTACGGATCTGCCTTGGATTCTAACTGGAGATTTTAATATCATCCGTGACATTGAGGATACCACAGGGAATGTCCGAAACCTTGGGCTGTTATCTGAATTTAACAACCTAATAGCAGATACAAATTTGATTGATGTACCGCTCAACGGAAGAACCTACACTTGGTCCAACAAGAGGCCCAACCCAACATTTTCGAAAATATAGAATCTTTATCTCTTTTCACTGGAACTCATTCGGATCCACTCTTGCTTTACATGACCTACCGGCAACAGCCTCGGACCATATTCCTATGCTCTTACAAATGACGCCCCACATTACCCCCGGCCGGAAAAAATTCAAATTTGAACTTTTTTGGCTCAATTATCCAGAAATCCGGGAGATAGTCCTTGCTGCATGGACAAGTATAGATGGGAGAACAAACCCGGTACGCTCCTTATGGCACAAGACATTGGCAGTACAGAAAGAACTAACAAAATGGGCACGGGGAAAATTTGTTAAAAGAGACACATACCTTCGCAGGTCGAAATGGGTTCTCAGGCAGCTGGATCGATTAGAGGAATTGCGACAACTAAATACGGTGGAATATAGGCTACGAATAAGGATACGGGAACACATTTTTGTGTTAGCAAGAGACAAAGAACAGAGGTGGAAGCAGAGATCAGGCTGCACCTGGTTGAAATCTGGTGACAAAAAACAAAAAAATTTCATGCAGTCGCAAACGAAAGAAAGAACAGGAACGCAATAACAAACCTGAAACGCGAAGATGGCTCATGTATCCAAGAAAGCCAGCTATCTCTCCACATTGTAAACCATTTTTCTAAACTCCTGCAAAAGAGACATACCATTCGCCGACCATTTGACCTGACGGGCAAGGTAGGCCCCAAGCTCACCCGGGACTTAGCGGGCCTTGATAACGACATAACAGATGAGGAAGTACTTCGGGCCATCAAGGAAATGCCGGGGGACAAAGCAAGTGGCCCGGACGGTTTACCGCCCGAATTCTATAAGACATTCTGGCCAATTATCCGTCCAGATATCATGAGACTAGTCACACAGTTCCACAACGGGGAAGCAAATCTCAAACCAATCAATAGAGCCGCAATCTCACTTATCCCAAAAAAGGAGGCGCCGGTGACCATATCTGACTACCGACCGATAAGTGTTATTAACACAGTGATGAAGATAATCACAAAGGTATTACCAACAGACTCCAGCAGCATCTGCCGAACTTGGTCGCAGCAAACCAAACGGCCTTTATTAAAGGTCGCTCCATGATGGAATCCTTCCTCGTGGCGCGGGAATTCTTAACTTTCTGTAATGCACGAAAACTACCGGCAATCCTATACAAGGTCGACTTCGAAAAGGCCTTTGACACGGTTGACTGGTGCTTTCTCGTTAATCTACTGATTGAAAGAGGGTTTCCCCCAAAATGGACCTCGGCGGTCCTGGCAATCCTACAATCGGGAAGTTCGGCGGTCAGAATCAATGGGACCATGACAACATATTTTAGCCACGGGAGGGGACTGAGGCAGGGAGACCCGCTGTCCCCGATGTTATTCATTCTGGTGGCTGATTCCCTAAACAGATTCTTACGAAATGCTGAAAGTACAATGCCTCCGAATGTGTTCTTGTCACCGAAAACTATTCAGTTTGCTGATGACACGGTCATTATCTCGGAGGCCCACCACTATAACCATAAGATACTCACGTCCATACTCCGGGTGTATGAGGAGCTAACGGGTTTTGAAATAAACAAAGCAAAGAGCGCTTTTGTACCAATTTGCACTACCACAAGAGTTACATCAGGTCATTCCAACATACTTTCTTCCCCTCAGAAAAACTACCGATAAAATCACTTGGGGGGTCTTCCCCTTTCCATAAAGAAGCCTAAGCTAATACTTTTCAGCCGGTCATCAAATCGGTACAACGGAGAATGGAGGGATGGAAAACCAAATTCCTATCTTATGGTGTGAGAGTGACATTGTCAAGGCGGGTTTTATCAGCTATCCCTCTCCATTTCATGCAAGCCACGCGCTGCCAAAGGGGGTCATCAAGCAAATTGACAAATGTGTCGAATTTTCTGTGGAAAGGTAATGAGCCCATGTAAAGGAATCAACTGCTTGGTCAACTGGGAAACAGTGTGCACTTAAGAAAAAATGGGGGTTTGGGGGTTATCTCGCTCGAGAGCCAAAACCAGGCTCTCCTCGAAAATATCTGTGGGAGCTACAGTTCAACAAGGAGGGTCTATGGCCAACAACAATTCAGGAATTTATATAACCACCTCACACGTTCCTCAGGTATTTCAGCACAGCACCAGTCTTTCTTCCTCAAGGACTGTCGCAACTGATACCACTGTTTGCATGCCTCCACAGAAACTCAGGCCAATGAAATCAAGGTGGAAATGGACAACCTCCAGGAATCTTTCACATGTTCGCTCCACCTATGGGATCTTACCAGGAAAGTGGATCAACTCAACTGCACCTATCATAGGGTCCCTATGGAAACTTCGAATCCCAATAAAGGTGCAAATTTCTTCCTATGGGCTAATGTTGGCAGATAGGATCCTACTCAGGAAACCTATTACAGGGGGGGTGCCAGAGTCAAACGGGGTGTTGTGTATGTAACCAGTGGCGCTCTTGGAGACCCGTAGATCACATACTGTGGGACTTGTACGTACGTCGACTAGATTTTGGAGGGGTTTGACGGCCCACGTTAACCCTACCAGCGTTCACGGGGAATAACCTAAATGACATCTGGTGGGAAGGGCGGCCGCAGTTACCGGCACAAACCAGACAGCGTTGGGATGCGACCTGGGCGGCAGGATCATGGGCTATATGGAAAGAAAGGAACAGGAGAACATTCTCTCAAAAGAGGATGGCTGAGCACATACTGATTAATGCGGCAGCAATGGATATTCACAACTGGTCGCTATTTATTTAGAAATAGGGATGTTAGGGAGGCTCGAGATGTATTACGAGATTTTCTAATACTGCTGGCTGAGTTATGCTCCATTTAATTTGTGTAATAATTTCTTGGTTCGAATTGCTAAAGACCACTTGGCCTTAGCAATAACTATGTAAAAATCTTTTTTAGCATCAATATATTTCTTAGTGGACCTCCCACTAACCATCAAAAAAAAAAGGAATTACAACAAGAAGATCAGATTATACATCTGTTAGGAGAACGATCAATTCATTATTGCAAGAGAAGAAATACCTAATTGTATTAGATGATGTGTGGGCCGAGAATGCGTTTACCCAGCTCGAGACCGGCCTAGTCGACGTCGGGAATGGGAGCCGGGTGCTAATAACGACCCGTAACCTTAATGTAGCAAATCGTGCAGATTCTAGTGGTGTGTATCCTCTTCGGTTTCTCAACAAAGAAGAAAGCTTTGGGATTTTCCTAAAGAAGGCATTTCCATGCAGCGATCCCTCACTGAAGTGTCCCGACGAACTGTTGGATCTAGCTGGAAAGCTAGTGAAGAGATGCGGCGGCTTGCCTCTCGCACTCACTGTGTTGGGTGGCCTCTTGTCAAGTAAAACTCCTACGTACCAAGAATGGTCTAGAGTGATCAACAGATTGGATTGGCACAAAGTTGACGGAGGAGAATGCATGAAAATTCTAGCCACCAGCTATGATGACTTACCGTATTTTCTCAAGTCATGTTTCCGGTATATTATCATATTTTTTTAAATTTAACAATACTGGCAATTTTTATTTAAGGATTTATTTTTTGTAAAAATTTGAAGTCTTAATATCTAAGCTAATAAGTCATCTAATACCTCAGCCATTTCTCAGAGACAAAAAGTGCAATCGGTCCTTGTTATTTAAAGATTTTACCTCATTTTTTTTTTAGACAAAAAGTACTTTGGTCATCCAAACTATGAATCGAACCGGTTGCATGTTTCAGGTACCTAGCTTGCTTCCCAGAGGACTACAAAATTAAGGCGAAACGTCTTATGCAGATGTGGATAGCTGAAGGCTTAATAGAGGTGAAAACGGATGGGGAATTTGAAGGTTATGCTGAAGATTATTTGGAGGAGCTAGTGCAAAGGTATTGTTGTCATATGTATAGGAATATTATAATTAACTACCTTTCTGAGAATTACCAACAATTTTATATAAACTCATGGTACTTATATTTTTGTATTGGAACTAGCACTTGAAAGTGTGTTATCAAATTTCATAACTTATTTTTCTTTATGTTAATTAACAATTCAGTTAAATCAACTTTTTATTGATTTCTGAAGGTCTGAAACGGTTTGTTACAGAAAAAATTATATCATATAAAATGAGAGTATGAAAAGTAAATGGTTATGTACATTTAATTTGTTAGCAATAATTCAAACACAAAAAAGTATTTTACCTCAAAATGAAAAAACATAAATCTTAACACACAATGATACTTTATCAATTGTTGGAAAGAGCTAAATTAAAAGTGTTATTTGAAATGGATATATATAGTTGGAAATTCTTGCATGTGTATTTTTTATTCTTGGTAATTAGAAAAAAAAAATGAGAAAGGATATGGGCAAATTATAAAAAACAGAAGGCATGTGTATGATATGACATACTGCTGGGACCCATAAAATACGAAGACCTCTTTCCAAAAAAAACGGGGACACTATAGCCAACGGAGGCCTTGATTTTTTTTAATTTTTTTTAGAAAAGTGGAATGCCATATCAGCATCAAAAATTGAAAATAAATCGAAAAAATAAACCACAAGTGGAACGCCATTTAAAAACTTTGATTTTAACTTTTCATTTAATTTTTGTTCCATTTCTGTTTGATAGCTTGACCCTATTGTTTCTCAAAAAAAAAAATCATTACTAATAGAGTGCTATATATGCTATTTGTATTCCACTTATTGTGTAATGAGTCATTTATGTTGATTTTGTATGAAATAAATATAAACAAAAAATAATATCTCATCTATCTTAAAAAAAATTAATGGTTCACATTTGACCTTTGATTTTATATTTTGAAATATTAATGCTCTAGAAGTTATGATAATTTGTGGACTCAAAAATAGTGGGTATCTGATTATGGGTACACACTAGAATATGGGTATCTGATTTTTATGTACATCCATTTGATATCTAACAAAACTATTCAACTTAAGAAATTTAATTAAAGGTATATTCTTTATTTCTTAAATAGTGTGTATTATATATGGATTTATTTGATAGTCGGTTACCCTCCTGTCAAACAATTTTAAATTTTATGAGGGAATTTTAATTGTTTTATAATGAATGATCAATCAAGTTTCAAATTGACTCAAATTTGAAACAAATCATATCTAAATAATTAAGAGTACATGTACAATTTTAAAATATCAAAATGTAAATTAATTATTATTAATTTTTCAAAATATAAATTCTAGAGCATTAATATTTAAGAATAAAAATCAAAGGTCAAATGTGAACCATTAATTTTTTTTATATTTTATTTCATATAAAATCAACATAAAGGACTTATTACACAATAAGTGGAACACAAATAGCATATATAGCACTCTGTTTGTAATGAAAATAATTTTTTTTTTTTAAAACAATAGTGGTCAATCTAGAAAACAGAAATTGAACAAAAATTAAATGAAAGGTTCAAATAAAAAAATTTAAATGACATCCCACTTTTTTTTTTCATTTTTTATGTTCAAAAAAAGATTGTTTATGTTGTGAGCATATTTTAGCTTGACTCTGTTACCCAAGTTTTGTAGCTGTAACCTTGATTGATTGACAATTTATAGTGATTACAGAGTGCTAACAGATACAGAGCATCTTTTTCTTTTCTGTTTTTTTAACCCATTTTTTTACTATTAAACATACAGATGTTTGGTTCAAGTTGTTGAGAAGTCTCCCAATGGTGCTATCAAGTATATTCGGGTTCATGATCTTTTGCGGGAAGTTGCATTGGATGAAGCCATAGAAAATGATTTCCTTCTCATTTGGAAGGAAGAAAACGCAGAGAGGGATGTAAGCATGACACGACGAGTGGCATTTCACAATGAGATCCATCCAAGGCATCTCACAAAGATGAAAATGCCAAATCTTCGAACATTCATAAATTTCAGGGGAGGTTATGTCAGAGGTATTGGATTTCTGTTACTCAGAGTCCTTGAACTTAGAAAAATAGAAATAAGTGACCTACCGACTGATTTGAAGAACATGATCCACTTGAGATACTTGGGTTTGGGATCGACTAAGGTAACTGTAATTCCATCATGGATTGGTCATTTGAAAAATCTCCAGAACTTTGATATAAGGTGTACAGCTATCAAAGAGTTACCAAAAAGTCTGTGGAAAATCACTAGTTTGAGGCATGTTCGTTCATCTAGTTACTCGAGATTGATGGGACCACCATCAACTGCAAACCTGGTTAACCTAAGAAGCCTGGGTTGGTTCAAAGTTTCAAAATCATGCAAGAAAAGTTTCCCTAATTACCTCCTTGGTATCCGTAAGTTGAAACTTTTGTGTGGTGACGAGAATGATGACATGATGATACAGCATGACCTCATATCCAAGATGAATAACCTCCTCTCAGTGAGCTTAATGAACTTTGGTCCTCCAAGAGGGATGATTGAGTTCAGCACCTCACCGAGTTATGAAAAATACATACTATGTATCTCGATGGGAACTTTGATACAAATGATGCACATATTAGAATTGCAGAAATGCCTCCAAACTTAACTGAGCTAACACTGAACTCCTATAATTTGAATATGATCCATTGCCGAAACTTGAGAGATTGCGTAGTTTGAAGTGTCTGAAGCTGTATTACATTAACATTGAGGCGGATACCATAGTTTGCACGTATGGAGGTTTCCCTCAACTGCAAAGTCTAGAACTCAATCGTGTGAGAAATATAAAGGAATGGAAGGTGGAGTATGGAGCATTGCCCGTGCTCAAGTACCTTTGTATTTATAAATGCACTGATTTACGTGCTCTTCCCAACCTACAGTATGTGACCACACTACAGGAGCTGATGATTGGCAAACAACTCAGCTCAAAAATTGAGAACAAGTCGGGGGAGGAATGGGAGAAAGTCAAACATATACCAACTATTAAACAGATGCCACCACGCACCATAAGAGCATCTTCATTTTCATATTGAATTGCAAATCTGCGCTGGCGTCCGACATAGCAATTTCATTTCATCAACCACCGATGCAGAACGAATAGCAAATATGCAAGCTTTCACAATTTGAAATTTGCCTTTAATTTCGCTGAAATCACCGACTTTTCGCGGAGAATTTACTCCGCTTCGCTCAATCGTCCCTCCAGGATTTCATAAAATAGCTGCTCCTTCCTCTCACAGGTGCACGACGAAGTTCCCGTTCCCATTCCTCCTCCACCTAGTTATTAGCTGCCGGAAGCTCTCGGCTAAGGTCTCGGTGCCTCAGACTGAAGCTATTGTCACCATGGCCACCTCCAGCGAGCCGGAGTTCGCTCTGCCCCAGTGGGCTCTCCTTGCTCGGAACCCTAGCAAAAAGATCCTGTGGAACCCAGAGACGGCTGCCCGAGTGGGCGAGATCCTCGCTCAGCGCCTCTTGCGATTGGAGGTCGATGAGGTTAGTGTCAATCACGGTGAAGAGCTCGCAAGGCCGCCTCACTGGAGGCGCTCTGTCTCGCCTTTCTTTGAGTCTGTTCAGCACTCTGGGGTGCGAATTGAGGGTGCCGAGAAGCTCCGATGGCGTTAATGCTTGAGATTCTGGTTACTGGTAGGCTTTATACGTGTTTAATTTTGACTTGCCTTAGAACGAAAGATTGATAGATAGGTACGAAATTTTGAATAGTGTGGAATGTAGATGTTGATTTAGTATGATTTTTTTATTTCATTTAGAAGTGACACCATGTACTACTAATATTAGTTCATCCGCACCAATTTTAAACCAGGTAACATGAAAGAGTATGATTTATTACCACAAAATTAAATTAAGTTTGTATGACTTACCAGAAAAAAAAATATATATATTGATGGGATATGGGTTTCCAACAACCATCAAATTCAGATCTGAACTAGTCCCACCCGGCCATCTGATTATCTGGTTTAATTTGGATCAAGAGGGTTGATGGAGCCGATCCATCAATCAGACATTTGATTTTAAAATTGACTGGATGATAGACCCACAAGAGCTGTTTTTAATCTGATGGGAATGAATCCCCTTCTATGCCAAATGCTATTGACCAATTTGAATACTTGTAAATCTTAGTCTGTTTATTGTTGTTTGTATTAAGGGTATGCTCCAATAAAGGATAAAGGGGTTTAGAGGAGGTGAAGGGAATACAAATATGGCTAGGTACCATGATAACTCATGATCCTATACCACTGATCCTTGGCTGGAAACAATACTACCAGCATCTATGCTGTAATAGATTTTTTTTTTATGAACAAATGGGATCACATTATTAAATTAGAAACGCAACATGAAAGAAAAATTGGAGCCAGAACTCGAGAAGTTCTGAAAATATATGCTAGAAGCAAAGAGATTTGGTGGAATGTACTATCAGAAAAGATAAATATAGATTTTTTTTCATGTATAAACTTTTCATTTTTAGTTTTAGTTTTTATTCTTTTTTTAATAAAACAGAGGTACCCGGGCTTTTATTGGCTGCTCTAGCTGTTGACAAAGTCGGGCGGTAAAGCATCCATGTATGTCATGCTTTTCACTTGCTGTGCTTTTTTGGCACCACTAGTATGGCCTCAGAAGGAAGTCGTTACAACTGCTCTCCTAGTCTCCTTTTTGGTGCTCGTGTTTGTGTCACTGGAAGCTTCAATATTGTCTATATTTACACCCCGGAGGTTAGTGCTTTATTATTGTCATACTGGATCAAGTTTACTTTTCAAAATAGCGTGATAGAGTTTAAGTTTCTCTTTTGGACAAGACATTGGTACTCTCAGTCAAAGGGTTCCGTTATGTACTAAGTTTAAATAAGAACTCTACCTGTATGATACTGGAACTTATGTACCATTGTTTTGTGATTTCTGTAATGCTGAACCCAGCGGGGTTTACCTAGAAATTAAATGGTGTGTTGCTGGCAACTGGGAGCTGCTATTTATTTACTATGTGCCTATATTATCATATTTACCATGTAGCGGTCCATTGCGGCAATAGAAATCCGAACTTCTTTTAAGGTAGAATAAGAGAGAGAATGAACATCAATCTATCTATTGTTTTATCAGTACGTTCCACTGGGCCTTGGTGTGGCAACAGCAATGGGTAGAATCGGTGGGATGTTGTGCCCCCATAGTAGCTGTCAGCCTTGTTGAAAACTGTCAGCAAACAGAAGCCATTCTTCTGTTCGATCTGGTTATCTTTGTTGCTGGGGTGGCTACCGCTCTCTTCTCACTGGAGACCAAGGGTCGAGATTTGATTGCATAAAGAATGAATTAGGATTGGCGCAATACCTTTTGTTCATTAAGAATGATATATGTGTTTAGATGCACAAGTTTTGGCCGTGCATCAGTAATCTGTATTGATTTTTATTCAGAAGTTATCGTGTAGGAAATTCTTCTGAAGCCAAGCATAAGCTCACTTTGTACACATATATGCATATCAAGCAATTGCATACTTCAGAGTAGTGGTCATGTATATTTTTTTTTTTCAAAATATTTGGAAGATAAAAAGTTCATCAGTGTAGCACCGTGTATTCGAGGCAATCCAAACATTGATCAGAAATTTCTGAAATTATTTTGTGCTTCTAAAATTTCTAATGATGCCGGGCTTGGCATGTTTCTGTAGTCTATTTTAAATTGTTAAGATCAGTTAATTGAAAGCTACGAAATTCGTAAGATCTGACCGCCTATAAAATTATATTATACATACTTTGTAATTTTTTTTTTTTGAGAAAAAGGGATCATGAATCTAGAGAGCGGTGGGGTGAAAATAGAGATATGTTCACAGTTCGAAGTTACTGTTTTTACCAGTGTGAGCGAATTGGAGACGGAGAGAGACAGTGGTGGGAGAATAATTAATGAAAGGTCCTTAATACTTTAAGATCCATGTAACGGATACTTTTGCGATTAGTATTATTTCACCAATGGAACTGTTTTGAAATTAAGTGCTAACTTCAAATTGACAGCTGTCTTGAAATTGCAAACCAATTTCAGCATTGGAGATGCTCTAAGATAATTGTAAGGGCAACACTCCAACCATCAACCAGAGAAGCCATAACCGTAGTTGAGTTTACATTGATGTAACCATAGATTAGAAGTAAAAGTGCAGTCTATAAATAGACAATTGTAATCCCATTGTACAATCAAATACATTCCTCAATTACAGTCTATAAATAGCCATAACATGTACTCAAACCAAATGGACCTAAATCAACTGGTCACAACTATCACCATGGAAGAAATAGAGGCCACGGTGGCCAAACTACCGAACAGGAAGAGCCTGGGTCCTGACGGATACACGGCAGAATTTTACAAGAAATTTATAAAGTTGCTGCTACCAGATCTAATATTGGTCCTTACCGCGGTGACAGAAATAGGAATCCCACTTGCTCCGCTCAATACATCATACATAACTCTCATACTGAAAATAGACAGGCCGACCAAATCGGAAGATTTCAGACCAATCAGCCTAGTTCACGGAGTACAAAAATCTTCTAAAAAATACTTGCCAACAAGTTACAACTAAGGATGCACGAAATCATTGACAGTGCACATACGGGCTTCCTTAAAAATAGACAAATAACAGAAAGAATCATTTATGCCCAACAGTCCCTGAGCAGAGCAAAGCATAGGAAGGTACCGCTGGCTCTTTACAAGGTAGACATAAAAAAGGCTTTTGACACGGTTAGCTGGAATTTCATGTTGCGAGTTATGGAGAACCTCGGCTTTCCAATCTTATGGATAGAATGGATCCAAAATTCGGTGCTACCAGGAACATCTCAGATCATCGTTAATGGCCTATTGGGGAGGAGAATCAATCTAAAAAGAGGGGTCAGACAAGGAGACCCAATATCCCACTACTATTCATCATTGCTATGGATTTCCTGGCAAGATATTTTGCGAAGCTAAAAGCCATAAGCGCAATCAGACTACCATTCCAAGACATGAAACCATGTCTTCTGTATGCAGATGACGCACTCTTCTTCATTAAATCGAAGGTGCAACAGCTCCAAGCTCTACAAGTAGCCCTGACGGTGTTCCAAAAAGTCTCAGGTCTGGCAACGAATCTGCAAAAATCCAAACTGATAATCTCAGAGCCCCAACCACATGACACAACTAAGCTTATTGAGATTCTTGGTTGTAGACAATGTCATCTCAGTTCTTATGATTTTTGTAAAACAAAAAGTAATCATTTGATTTCGTAAAAATATTTTTTTTTTAATTATGGTTTATAAAAAAATTCCTGGGTCTGGGTAGAGGATAAAACCAAAAGAGCAACAATATTTCCCTTGAGATTCCAAGCTCTTTCCACGAAAGTTATCCTGTCACTATCCCCAACAACCAATGAAATACCACGCCAATTCAAACCGATTCTTCTTCATCATAGCATTAAAAAAAGTTAAACATGTACCACCGATTTCGACAGATTTCCATTAATTTATGCCGCAATAATTCAGCGTTACCTATGGCAACCGATTTTGATAGGTTTCCATTAATTTATGCCGCAATCGTTGAATAATTCAGGATATGTATGGAAACACCAGCTGAATTATTCAGCTGGAGACACTCCTCTAACACCCGCGGAATAATTGAGCGGATCAGCACATAGGACCACCGAATTATTCAGTGGTCTTGGTTTCTATATAAGGAGCTGCACACCCGCGGAATCTGGCCTATGCCATTAAAAAAATTCTCTTTTCACCATGTTCTTTTTAATGTTTTATTTTATTGTGGGTATTTAGTTCTATTTATGATTTTTTGTAAATTCAATTAGGTTTGTAAAATATCAGATTATGGTAGAAAATTAAAATACCAAAATTGTGATTAAAAAAAACAAGTTTCAGAATATAATTTTAATGACTAGATTTATGGATTGACATATACCATAATTGAGGTATAAAAATACCATGTTGGTTTATAAAATAACGTATTTATATTTATGGTGTGTTTCAAAAGAGGGTAGAGAATGGGAGGGGAGGGAAGACGAGGGGTGATTCAAAAGAGGCAAAAATCCCTCTTGGAATTTTCAAGGCGGATATTCAAAAGGCGTTTGATACGGTAAGCTGGAATTTTCTGCTAAAAGTTATGGAGAACTTGGGTTTTCCCTTGAATTGGCTTTTTTGGATAAAGGAGATCATCCTTGCGGGTTCTTCTCAGGTGATAATCAATGGATTAGTTGGGAAAAAAATTATTTTAAAAAGGGGAGTCCGTCAAGGTGACCCGCTGTCGCCATTCTTATTTATTATGGCCATGGATTTTGTGTCAAGGTGGTTTAAGAAACTTGTCATTAATGGTGCTATAAGATTACCTTTTGAAGAAATGAAGTCGTGTCTTCTGTACGCTGATGATGCTCTTTCTTTGTTAAGCCGGAAGTTCAACAACTACAGATGTTAAAGATTGCTTTAATTGCTTTTGAAGAGATATCGGGTTTGGCGGTGAATATGAACAAGTCAGAATTATTATTATCATCGGATTCAAATCAGCAGGGGGTTTACCTGGCGCAAATAATTGGATGTCGACTTGGAAGTTTTCCCTTCACTTATTTAGGTTTACCGTTATCCAACAGAAACCTTGATAAGACTGCCTATTTGCCTCTAATTCAAAAATTCAACAAAAAATTATCGGGCTGGGCAGCCAAGAACCTGTCCATTGCCGGTAGACTTGTGCTTTTAAACGCAGTGTTATCTTCCCTACCGGTTTATTATATGTCGGTGTTCAGACTCCCGGCATGGACGATTAAAGCAATTGATAAAGTAAGACGACGGTTCTTGTGGCATGGGGTATCTACTGAATAGAACAAGATGAACTTGGTAAACTGGACTTTAGTATGCACACCGAAAAAACTTGGAGGTCTTGGAGTTATAGATCTGAATGTATTCAATTCAGCTTTGTTGATTAAGTGGTATTGGCAATGGATTAAACCTCAAGAACGGCTATGGAAATCTATATTTCATGCAACTCATTGGCCGGAGGACCTGCTGCCAAAGTCTACGTTGTTTTCCAAGACATTAAAGGAAGTATATCCTTTCTGTGAAATGTCTTTTGAAAGGATACCGGGAAATGGTGAAAGCATACAATTCTGGATTCATGACTGGGGATTCGGTATTATGAAGAATAAATTTTTTAATCTCTTCACTTATGCTTTTGACCCATACATAACTATTGCATCAATGTTGCAAGCCGACTCTTTTGAAGGCCTCTTCCATTCAGAATTTTCAGATGATGCAAGGCAGGAAATGGAGGTCATGTGTAGAGACATTCTTTGTTCGGTTCAATTACGGCAGCAACAACAAGATGATGTGACATGGAAATGGACGGCATCAGGACTCTTTTCGGTAAAATCAGCTTATTACACCATGATGGATGGTCCTAGAATATCAACCAATTTAGGAAAAATTTGGAAATTAGCAGTGCCTCCAAGAATGAAAGTTTTCGCATGGCTTTTGATTCTAAATAAAATCCTAACGATTGACAACCTCAATAAGAAGGGATGGAGTTTGGTTAATAGATGTATTATGTGTAAAAATAGTTTGGAGTCATCACATCATCTATTCAATCAGTGTACTGTCACAAAAGACTTATACAGGATAATAGCGGTATGTCTTGAAATAAGGATGCCGACAATTTCAGATCATGCTAATGAAGATGCAGTTGCCGCGCTAACTAGTCCCACATATGATAAAGAAGCGAGGGCAATCCTGTTGATCACACAGTTTGTCATATGGAGAGAAAGGTGTTGCAGAACCTTCAAAGAAATTACGAAGGAAATTGAAGAACTGGCGGATCAAGTGCTTACACAGTGGAGATATAGCTCAATGCATGTACCAAGGAATTCATAAATTAATTTTTATTTCTTGCATGTTTTTCTTTTTCTTTTTTTCTTTTTTCTTTTTTTCTTTTTCATGATTTCTTTTAATTTTATTTTTATAGCTCAAATGTTTTGAGCATTTTGATTTTGCATACTGTAGTTACAAACTCCATGTAACTCATCATTTAATATAATCAAATGAGGGCATGACCCTTATTTTTTCTCAAAAAAAAAAGACGAGGGGTGATTGGACCTGACCAGACCCTGTTTACTTGCTCTAGAATATTAAAATTTGAGGGGCAGAGGAGAGGGGAAGAAGGAGGAGGTAAACTCTATATACAAACAATTTAAATATTGTATTCCCTAAATCGGAGGGTAGAGGAGATTAACTCTTTACACTACCTCTAACTTGTATTTTGCTCCATTTGCTCTATTTCTGCAATTTAAATAAGGCAAAGGCAGTAACTTTGTTCTTTGATGCATTCTATACTAAACTAAACTAAAATACAAATAATTTGGTACAGTTTTAGAGTTGAAACCCTAACCGAAAGTATATATAATTGAGGCTTATCATATCAAGGGATTGAGAATCTCGATTGCTTTCTCCGACCATGACTACAATTGATTCGCACCCACTCCGTAATCTGCACATTCATAAAGAAAAACAAATTGAAAAAAGAAGGATCCGGTTTGAGAACAACCAAAATAAAATATCATAAAGAGAAAAATGATAACCTGCTCAGAATAATGCAATTGTAAGATTCACGCCGCGATTATGGAATTAAGTGAAGTAGAAGGAGGCTTCTATTCGTGCCCAATTTATACTCTCCGGCGAGTTTGTTAAGAGTGTCAGACTTTAGGAAAGAAAACTTGGGTCGCCGTGGATTTTTAAATTTCCCAAGAGATTACGGACAAGTATCTGGGACTCAGATATTGGACAGTGGCCCACAACTTTACTGTACAGATTAACTCAATCCGGTGTCTCTTTGATTTATGTCACAGTCGCTATGATACTCTTATTACTAATCGATTGTGTTTATAAAGCAAAAAACAAATCATAATTAGAAAAAGATAACACCAAAATACACAATGATAATGTCAACATTCAAAATAAAAGATAGAAAATATGAACAATCCCAATAAGAACAACATAATATCATAGTACACAATAATAATGTCAACATCTAAAATAAATACAAAATATAACAAAAATCCTAATAATATGCAGGTGTGAATCTCCTGTAGGTCACCTGTCACGCCTCGATGGCAAATCCTTGTCGGCGTCGTCGTCCTGAGTAATCTCTGGGTGCTGCTCTGGCATCCTACCAAAATGCTCCTCTGCTACATATGCGAATGTCTGGTAGTCGGAAGGTCATGGGTCCTACTAGCACTAATACTGCTGCGCTAGAGGCATCTGCTGCTATGCCAGAGCCTCCTATTGTATAAAGTATAACTTACTTGTGCAACATATGAAATACATCCATTGATAGGGGCAGCTCTTGTTGTATTGACTGACGCAGTTTGAACTGTCGCATGACACGGTCTGGGTCGTGGTGCTCCACAATTCCAAAATGAGTTGGAGGCACTCGAGCTAGCAAGAATTCCCTATCCAACTAAGTCCGATGCGACATATTGTCAAACTCTTTCTCGCATCTAGTTTCTTTAATACCTCAAAGTAAGTTTGGTACTTAATAATCCTTGAGGGCGTACTCCAGAAGCGGAGAGGGGAGGAGAAGGGATAGAGGTAGTGTAAAGAGTTAATCTCCTCTACCCTCCAATTTAGCGAATACAATATTTAAATTGTTTGTATATAGAGTTTACCTCCTCCTTCCCCTCTCCTCTACCCCTCAAAATTTAATATTCTAGAGCAAGTAAACAGGGTCAGGTCAGGTCCAATCACCCGTCGTCTTCCCTCCCCTCCCATTCTCTACCCTCTTTTGAAACACACCCTAAATATAAATACGTTATTTTATAAACCAATATGGTATTTTTATACCTCAATTTTGGTATATGTTAATCCATAAATCTAGTCATTAAAATTATATTCTAAAACTTGTTTTTTTAATCACAATTTTGGTATTTTAAATTTCTACCACAATCTGATATTTTACAAACCTCATTGAATTTACAAAAAATCATAAATAGAACTAAATACCCACAATAAAATAAAACATTAAAAAGAACATGGTGAAAAGAGAATTTTTTTAATGGCATAGGCCGGATTCCTTGTGTGTGCAGCTCCTTATATAGAAACCAAGATCGCTGAATAATTCGGCGGTCCTAAGTGCTGATCCGCTCAATTATTCCGCGGGTGTTAGAGGAGTGTCTCCAGCTGAATAATTCAGCTGGTGTTTCCATACATATCCTGAATTATTCAACGATTGCGGCATAAATTAATGGAAATCTATCAAAATCGGTTGCCATACGTAACGCTGAATTATTGCGGCATAAATTAATGGAAATCTGTCGAAATCGGTGGTACATGTTTAACTTTTTTTAATGCTATGATGAAGAAGAATCGGTTGAATTGGCGTGGTATTTCATTGGTTGTTGGGGATAGTGACAGGATAACTTTCGTGGAAAGAGCTTGGAATCTCAAGGGAAATATTGTTGCTCTTTTGGTTTTATCCTCTACCCAGACCCAGAGGCTACAGAGTTTGATTTCTGCAAGTTATTTAGTTCAGGGCCAACTTCTGATCAAGCCATCTCAATTCTAAACAATTAATCCCAATATACCAATATTTATGTTGCGGTAAATCTCTCCTCCACATTCCGCTTTCACTCGATTTGTACGGAGCCGCAAAATAAAGATGCAAAAAAAAATAATAATCCCCTAGCTTACTAAAATAAACTAAAGTATCTACAACAGTGATGTATTGGTTTAGTAATTTCATTTTTTTTTTTTTAACTTTCAGGCCGGTGTTTGCGTCCATCTGATTTTATTAAAGATTTTATTTTATTTTAAATTATTTCGGATGAGATAATTGTTGAATCTGTTATTTTACAAGGAGTAGGGACAAAAGTACTCCAATTTTATTTTTTAATATACACTATGCTTCTACGAAAGCACAATTTGTTATCCCTGAATATGATTTTTTATACACAATAGACCAGTACATCATGTTTATCTAAGGTGTATCTTTTTACCTTTCTTCTCCACATATAACACTTTCTTCTCAGATCTACCATTTCCTTTTCTTCCCAAATCGATAACTCTTCCTAATAGAGCGAGATGACTGAGGGGATCGTCTCTGCTGTGGTAAAAAAGTTAGCAGACCTACTTTTCAATGAAGCCCAGTACCTGCGCGGAGTCGACCGCAAAATCGATGAGGTGAAGCTTCAACTGGGTCAGATGCAGCGTTTTCTAGAGGATGCCGAATCCAAAAAGAAGACCGGTGATAAGAGGATCAAGGGATGGGTGCACGATGTGAGGAGTGTCACATACGAGACCGAGGATGCAATCGACACATTCCTTGTTGAAGCCAACTATCAGTGGCTCAATCTCATCCCGAACAGGCTATTTGCTCGTCGCACTCTCGGTGACAAGATTTATAAGATTCAAGCCAAACTCCGCATAATCTCCGAAGGTAGAACTACTTTTGGGATACAAGGATATCTTAGTGGAGATCAAGCTGGTCACTCTGAAAGCCTTCTCCAAAAACAACCTTCTTTTAAACGCCGTGTGCTCCCTGATGTCGATAACATCGAAGTTGTCGGTTTTGATGCTGAAAAGACAGATATAATCAATTTGTTGTTGCACGGGAGGAGGTCCCTAAGCCGGCTTGTGGTTTCCATTGTCGGGCCTGGTGGGCTTGGCAAGACCACTCTTGCTCAAAAGGTGTATAATAGTTCAACTGTAAAGAATCATTTTGATTCTTCCATATGGATAACTGTCTCCCAAGATTTTAATCTCCTTCATGTATTAAAGAAAATACACCAGAAACTTGTAACTGAGACAGAGTTCAAGCGGGTTTCTGGTGTATTAAAGGAATTACAGCAAGAAGATCAGATTATACATCTGTTAGGAGAACTCAATTCATTATTGAAAGAGAAGAAATACCTAATTGTCTTAGATGATGTGTGGACCGTGAACTTCTTTACCCAGCTCGAGACTGGGCTAGTCGACGTCGGGAACGGGAGCCGGGTGCTAATGACGACCCGTAACCTTAATGTAGCGAATCGCGCAGATTCTAGTGCTGTGTATCCTCTTCGGTTTCTCAACAAAGAAGAAAGCTTCAGGCTTTTCCTAAAGAAGGCATTTCCATGCAGTGATCCCTCGCTGAAGTGTCCGGACGAACTGTCGGATCTAGCTGGAAAGCTAGTGAAGAGATGCGGTGGCTTGCCTCTCGCACTCACTGTGTTGGGTGGCCTCTTGTCAAGTAAAACTCCTACGTACCAAGAATGGTCTAGAGTGCTCAACAGATTGGATTGGCACAAAGTTGACGGAGGAGAATGCATGAAAATTCTAGCCACCAGCTATGATGACTTGCCGTATCTTCTCAAGTCATGTTTCCGGTATATTATCATTTTTTTTTTAAATTTAACAATACTAGCAATTTTTATTTTAATATTTATTTTTTGTAAAAATTTGAAGTCATAATATCTACGCTAATAATAATAATATGTCATCTAATACCTCGACTATTTCTCAGAGACCAGCTATATCCGGGCACAGTAAAATGTTTAATCAGTTCTTGTTATTTGAAGATTTTACCTCTTCTTTTATTTTAGACAAAAAGTACTTTTACCAATCCAAACTATGAATCAAGACGGTTGCATTTTTCAGGTACTTAGCTTGCTTCCCGGAGGACTACAAAATTGAGGCGGAATGTCTTATGAAGATGTGGATAGCTGAAGGCTTAATAGAGGTCCAAAAAGAAGGGGAATTTGAAGATTTTGCTGAAGATTATTTGGAGGAGCTAGTGCAAAGGTATTGTTGTCATATGTATATATACGAACATTATAATAAAATACCTTTCTGAGAATTACCAGCAATTTTATATAAAACTCATGGTACTTCTATTTTTGTATTGGAACTGTACTTGTAAGTGTGTTATGAAATTTCATATCTTCTTTTTATATGTTAATTAACAATTTAGTTAAACCAACTTTTTATTGATTTCTGAAAGACTGAAAGGTTTGGTACAGAAAAAGTTATATCATATAAAACGAGAGTATGAAAAGTAAATGTTTATGTACATTTAATTTGTTAGTAACAAAAATATATAATTCAAAATAAAAAAATATTTTACCTCAAAATGAAAAAACATAAATCTTAACACGCAATGATACTTTATCAATTGTTGGAAAGAGCTAAATTAAATGTGTTATTTGAAATGGATATATAGTTGGAAATTCTTGTATGTGTAATTTTTATTCATGGTAATTAGACAGAAAAAAAATGAGAAAGGATATGGGCAAATTTTAAAAATCGGAAGGCATGTGTATGATATAGCGTACTGCTGGGACGCTATATCATACGGAGACCTCTTTCCAAAAAAAAAAAAACGGGACACTATAGCCAACCAAGGCCTCGAATTTTTTAATTTTTTTTAGAAAGTCGGATGCCATCAACATAAAAAATTGAAGACAAATAAAAATAAATAAACCAAAAGTGGGACGCCATTTAAAAACTTTGATTTGAACTTTCCATTTAAGTTTTGTTCCATTTCTGTTTGATAGCTTGACCCCTAATTTTTCTCAAAGAAAAAATCATTACAAATAGAGTTCTATATATGCTATTTGTATTCCACTTATTGTGTAATGAGTCAACATAAAGTATGAAATAAAATATAAAGAAAAAATAATATTTCATCTAGGTTCACATTTGACTTTTGATTTTATATTTTGAAATATTAATGCTCTAGAAGTTATGATAATTTGTGGGCTCAAATATAGTGGCACGAAATCCTCCAGGACAAAATTATAGTACACACTAGAATATGGGTATCTAATTTTTATGTACATCCATTTCATATCTTACAAAACTACGTAAAGAAATTTAATTAAAGGTATATTCTTTATTTCTTAAATAGTGTGTATTAAATATAAACTTATTTGATAGTCAGTTACCCTCCCGTCAAACAATTTTAAATTTTATGAGGGAACTTTAATGGTTTTATGATGAATGATCAATCAAATTTCAAATTGACTGAAATTTGAAACAAAACATATCTAAGTAATTAAGAGTACATCTACAATTTTAAAATGTAAAATTGTAGAAGATATATTATTAATTTTTCAAAATATAAATTCTAGAGCATTAAAAAAATCAAAGGTCAAATCTCAAATGTTAACCATTATTTTTTTTAAGATAGATCAAATATTATGTTTTCTTTATATTTTATTTCATACAAAATCAACATAAAGGACTCATTACACAATAAGAGGAATACAAATAGAATATATAGCACTCTGTTTGTAATGGAAATAATGTTTATTTTTTTTTAGAAACAAGAGTGGTCAATCTAGCAAACAGAAATTGAACAAAAATTAAATGAAAAGTTCAAATCAAAGTTTTTAAATGGCATCCCACTTTTATTTTATATTTTCTTTTATTTTCAATTTTTATGTTGATATAGTGTCCCACTTTTCTAAAAAAAAAAAAAAAAAAAAAAATTGGGGACTCTATATGGTGTGGCATCCCTGGGGCATTTTTTTTTCGGACAGAGGTCTTCGTATGGTACGGCGTCTCAGCAGGACACCATATCATACACATTCCTTCCCATTTTTAAAATTTGCCCGTATTTTTCCCCACTTTTAATTTGTTTTTCTTTTTCTATTTACCATGAATAAAAATTTCGGTATTTTTTTATTGGAACTAGCACTTGAAAATGTGTTATCAAATTTCATAACTTCTTTTTCTATATATGTTAATTGAGGAGGGATCCGATTACACCACTTTTGAGTTACCACAAAGTTACTCTCCTCATTTTCTACATTTTCAAAGTTCAAATCATCGATCCAAACCGTTCAACATGATTATCTAAATAAAATGTGCTTGCAGATCAAAGTTTACATTTTTTTTGAATTTTTTTACTATTTATTAACATGGGTACAAAATTCAATGGTCTGCATTTGACTAGTTTTTGTAAAATACTAAATAAATAGTAAAAAATTCAAGAAAATATAAAATTTGACCTTCAAGCACATTTTATTTAGATAATCATGTTGAACAGTTTGGATCGACGATTTGGACTTTAAAAATGTAGAAAATGAGGAGGATAACTTTGTGTTAACTCAAAAGTGGTGTAATCGGATCCCTTCTCATGTTAATTAACAATTCAGTTAACCAACTTTTTATTGATTTCTGAAAGACTGATACGGTTTGTTTCAGAAAAAATTATATCATTTAAAATGAGAGTATGAAAAGTAAATGGTTATGTACATTTAATTTGTTAGTAACAAAAATGTATAATTCAAACGCAAGAAATTATTTTACCTCAAAATGAGAAAACATAAATTTTAACACACAATGATATTTTTTTCAATTGTTGGAAAGAGCTAATTAAATTAAATGTGTTATTTGAAATGGATATAAAGTTGGAAATTCTCGCAATTTAAGAACTTGGTAACAACTCAGAGAGTCCATAAGTATTAGGCAGCATTACCCCATATTCAAAAAATTAATTTGTAGATGCTATTACTTCACCTTGCAGCTACAGAACTTGGGTAACTAAAACAGAGCCTTTGTTACACATGGATTCTTAAAAAAAGAAGACTGTTTCTGCTGTCAGCATATTTTAGCTGACACTGTAGCTGCAACCTTGATTGATTGATTGACAATTTATAGGGCTTACAGAGTGCTAACAGATACATAATATCTTTGTTTTTTTAACACATTTATTTACTATTAAATATACAGATGTTTGGTTCAAGTTGTTGAGAGGTCTCCCCATGGTGCTATCAAGTCTATCCGGGTTCATGATCTTTTGCGTGAAGTTGCATTGGGTGAAGCCACAGAAAATGATTTCCTTCTCATCTGGAAGGAAGAACATGCAGAGAGGGATGTAAGCATGACACGACGAGTGGCATTTCACAATGAGATCGATCCAAGGCATCTCACAAAGATCAAAATGCCCAATCTTCGAACATACATAAATTTCAGGGGAGGTTATGTCAGTTGTATGGGATTTATGTTACTCAGAGTCCTAGAACTAAGAGGCACAAGAATAAGATACCTACCGACTGATTTGAAGAACATGATCCACTTGAGATACTTGGGTTTGATAAGAACTAGGACAATAAGAATTAGGACAAGAATAATATACGCAAAAGGATACCGATCGACTAATAATTTGAAGAACATGACTCTCTTGAGGGACTCGTATTTCGAGGACCTAATTGTAATTCCACCATGGATTGGTCATTTGCAAAATCTACAGACCTTTGATATAAGGGGTACAAATGTCATGGTGTTGCCAAAAAGTCTCTGGAAAATCACTAGTCTGAGGCATGTTCGTTCCTCTTCTCCATGGCGATTGGTGGGACCGTCATCAACTGCAAACCTAGTTAACCTAAGAAGCCTTGGTTGGTTCGAAGTTTCAAAATCATGGAAGAAAAGTTTCCCTAATTACCTCCTTGGTATCCGTAAGTTGAAACTTTTTTGTGGTGACGAGAATGATGACATGATGATACATCATGACCTCATATCCAAGATGAATAACCTCCTCTCAGTGAGCTTAAAGAACTTTGGTCCTCCAAGAGGGATGATTGAGTTCAGCACCTCACCGAGTTATGAAAACATACATACCATGTATCTCAATGGGAACTTTGATACAAATGATGCATATATTAGAATTGCAGAAATGCCTCCAAATTTGACCAAGCTAACACTGTCCAACTATAATTTGAATAATGATCCGATGCCGAAACTTGAGAGATTGCATAGTTTGAAGTGTCTGAAGCTGAATTACATTAACATTGAGGCGGATACCATAGTTTGCACGTATAGAGGTTTCCCTCAACTGCAAAGTCTGGAACTCGATGATGTCAATAATACAAGGGAATGTAAGGTGGAGTACGGAGCATTGCCCGTGCTCAAGTACCTTCGTATTTATTTCTGCAGTGATTTACGTGCTCTTCCCGATCTACAGTATGTGACCACCCTACAGGAGCTGCAGATAGACAGACAACTCTACTCAAAAATTGAGAACAAGTCGGGGGAGGAATGGGAGAAAGTCAAACATATACCAACTATTAAAGGAGTCACTTTATTATAACGGAATCAGCCACGCACCATA
The DNA here is from genome assembly GCA_025461125.1 of Carex kokanica. Lineage (NCBI taxonomy): Eukaryota > Viridiplantae > Streptophyta > Magnoliopsida > Poales > Cyperaceae > Carex > Carex kokanica. Next base: position 24,811 of record JAJGRX010001086.1, read on the forward strand.
AGAGAATTGTAACGGCAACACTCCAACCATCAACCAGAGAAGACATAACCGTAGTTGAGTTTACATTGATGTAACCATAGATTAGAAGGAAAAGTGCAGTCTATAAATAGACAATTGTAATCCCATTGTACAATCAATTACATTCCTCAAATTCTCTGTCCCTGAAATATTTTGCTTGTCAGAGAGAAAAATCCTTCTTTTAATAGTAGAACTATTGAATTTTTTTAGTCATTAGACCTTCTTTCAATAGACTGGTACAATTGATGAACTGCGAAAGCAATTGTAATTTCAATAGACCTTCTGTATACAGAGTGAAATTAATTTATGGATTTATCTTCTTTTTTTTCAATTTGAACTGCGAAAGCAATTGTAATTTCAATTCTTAACTTAAACAGTTTTGTAATCTGTATATATTGGTTTGTGAATAGTATGAAAACAAATTTCCAAAAGCCAAACCGTAATCCATAATTTTTCTGTATAGTTTTTTGTTTACTTTATTTTTTATTTTAGTATTCTGTTGTTGTTTCCTTATTTTATTTACATAGGTAGGGGTGTCAATGACACCCGTTTACCCATTTACCCTACCCGTATCGTATTCAATAAGACGGGTATGGGTAAGATTTTTTTTTCGTTAGCTTATTGGGTATGGGTAAAGATTTTTTTTCATTAGATAAATGGGTATGGGTACGGGTAAAGATTATTTCGTACCTGTTGGGTAACGGGTAATTATATGAAATAAATTTTATATATAGATATATCAATATTATATTGAATTTATTTATTTCTCTGTTTTCCATATTGCTGCATTAATGCTGGAGAAAATGTATGCATTTTGTTATAAGAAGAATATTATGCTAAACATATTACGTTTTTATTTGAATGTTTTGTTATTTAGTTAACGAATTGAATTTGTTAGAAGCGATATTTGTGATTTTTATTTTATTTTTGCTTTATAAAAAACTATTAGTTAGAATTGATTGCATATTTGTATTTTTATTTTTATATTAGTAATTGTGATGGCGTATGTATGACGTGATGAATTTATATGGTTTATTTGTAAAAAATAATAAAACCATTATATTAGTATTTTCGTTATTCGTCCACTACCGTTTCGTTACCCGTTAATCATAATGGGTATGAGTAGGGTAGGGTAAGACAAATTCTTAACGGGTATGGGTAGAGTATGGGTAGATCAATTCTTAGTGGGTATGGGTATGAAAATGATTCCACCCTACCCGTATCGTACCCATTGACACCCCTATACATAGGACATCAAAGAGTTCATTTTGAAGTTTCAGCTGTCTCGGTATTTAGAAAAAAAAAAAAGTCAGCACTTTAACTACCTGAATGTACGAATTTAAAATAATTTGTAAAATACATGTGTTTAAGAAGGAGACATTACATTGTCAAACTTTTCAGCACAAAAATATTATGAGTAAATATATTTAAAAAATAATCTCTAGTCTCTTCATATCATTGCAAGCGTTGGAAAAAACAGATATTTTGTGGAAGAAAGATGTCAGAGGAACAATTGTTAATGCTTGTATTTACCTTAAGATATAGAAACCTTTAGGAGTTGACTGTAGTTGTCAAGAAAAGGTTTTCTGTGAGCAATTCCATGTGGCTAGAATACTGATGCCCTGTAGTCCCTCATAGACAACCCGCTACACTAAAGCAAAAACAGAAAGCCCATGGAAAGGGAATTCGCCCATGGGATCAAGTACATCTACATCCCTGAAACTCTTAGAGTTTCTAATCTGATGTGACAGTTGCTAAACTAGTTTCAGAGATGTAGATGAATTTCTTATTTAGCAACTTTGCTCAATAATTTATTAAGAAGAAATCGTTTATAAATTGTGACGTGGCGAAACGATTCGCTGAAATTCCTTTCTCCTACAGATACATCTTAATAAGAAATTTTATAAGCTGTGACGTGGCAATTAGAAAACTATAATTTTAGTTTCAGAGATGTGGAGGTTTAAAAATTAAGAGAGGTTTAATTTCTAAAAAAACAGTTAACAGTTATTTAGAAACTTTAATAGTTTCAGAGATGCAGATGCTCTATACTTGCTAATTAGCCCCTCTGTTTTTTTTTTTTCTGAATTGCAGATACTTCTACATAGTAGGAATTAAATCTTCTATTGCAAATGTCGGAACGAGGGCATTTTTTTTTTTACTACTACCTCTTATTCTTGAATTTTTTAACAAAAAAATTGACAAAAAGCGCAGTTCATTTTGGAATAATCCATCTATATTCTGGGTAATATTTTCAAATCAAGTTTTTGTTTCCTTCATTTTTTTCTCTCTCTCAGCCTTTTAACACCCATTAATACTAAATTGAGAATTAGAAATAGTTTTCAGTTTTTTTAATGATATTAATTTCGCGCATAACCAGTTCAATATTTTTAGTGTCTATGGCTGATTAAGTCACATATGTACAAATTATATGCACAAATTGTAACAATATTTAGAAATACCATTTTTGGAAAAATAAAAAAATAGATCTTTCCTAATAATTTTTGCATTTATATTTCAGTATCCTACATGTATACGTAGCTATATAATATCAGTATTCAAATTTTAAATATTTAACTTGAAAATGCATGGTTGTACCGTACGTAGAATACTTTATTCAATATAAAAATAAAAGAACACGCTTTACAATTATCAAATCATATTAAACCACAGCTATTGCAAACAGAATGATATTACTGTATCATTTTTGCATTGTACATGCAATAGGTACATATCATGTGAAATGTAACTCAGCAAACTAATTTGGTCCTTCAAATATTTTTTGTATAAATTGTACTTGTGGATCCAAATATATACCTCGTATATTTCTCATGATAGGAACATTTTTTTCAATTCAATATTATATTCAGAATTTAAATTATTTAGAGGCCCTGAAATTGAATTCAGAAGTCAGTAATATTTAATTATCGTAATTTAAATCATGGTGATTACTCGAATTGATTCAATTCAATTTCTAAAGTTGGAAAAAGTTTTACATATTTTGTAACTCATGGGGTAATTAATGAGATTATTATACAATTTTTTGGTTGCAAGATTAATACACAATTAATTATTTCTATCAGACAATGACTGTTTAATTTCAGATAATTTTTTGAGCGTAGAGGACCCTAGATTAATTTAAAGTTTTCAAAAGCCAAAGCTCAATCCATAATTTTGCTATATAGTTTTTTTGTTTACTTAAATATTTTTTTAGTAGTCTGTTCTTGTTTCATTACTTAATTCTTTCACACTCAAGTCTCGGCAGTTTAAATCAGCGTACCAGTGGATCCAATTAAGTCCCTGCCTGCTCAGTAGGTCCCGCAATGTCAGAACAGAGGAGTGCTTATCCTTTTTTGAGTGGAAACACCCGTCGGCTTATCCTTCTCCCTTTTAAAAAGAAAAGGCAGCTGGCGGTGCCTTCCACATAAAGGAAACGAATGAATAACATTAACATGTCATGGATCTTTCTCCCTTTTAAAAAGAAAAAGCAGGCGGTGCTTTCCACATAAATGAAACCAATGAATTAGATTAACGTGTCATGTGAGTCCCGTTGTCTATTTTGCAAAAATAAAGCCTCGATTTATTTAATTTAAATACATAGTGTAAGATTCTGAATTTCAAAATTCTTATATATTTGTAGTGTGTGAATTGGATTCAGAATTTATAAATTTGACTTCTGTATTTTTGTGTAATGTTACAATATTCATGAAGTATTGTAATTCCATTGAATATATTTTTTTAAATCATGTGCATCCTATTTTAATCTAATGTATGAAAAATATGATACTCCAAATTTAAGGGCCAAAGAGAGGCTCATAAAGCAATACACTTGGCATCTTTTTTGTCCAAGTTAAATAGTCTGCAATACGCTTAGCATCCTTTTCTCTTTTCTCTTTTTTTGGCAATAAGCTTAGCATCTGTTGACAGTGGCTATCAAGCAATACGCTTAGCATCTTTCTTTTTCTTTTTCTTTTTCTTCTTTGAAATAATGAGAATTCGGTGTTGAATCAAATATTAGTTTTCAATAATTTTTACCGGGTGCTTTAAGCCATTCTCAGAGGGAAAAGCACCACAATTTGATTCCATAGAATTTGTTTACAAGGAGTAGGGACAAAAGTACTCCAATTTTATTTTTTAATATCTTATGCTTCTACGAAAGCACAATTTGTTATCCCTGAATATGATATTTCATACACAATAGACCAGTACATCATGTTTATCTAAGGTGTATCTTTTTGCCTTTCTTCTCCACATATAACACTTTCTTCTCAGATCTACCATTTCCTTTCTTCCCAAATCGATAACTCTTTTTGCCTTTCTTCTCCACATATAACACTTTTCTTCCGAAATCGATAACACTTTCTTCCGAGATCTACCATTTCCATTTCCTAATAGAGCGAGATGACTGAGGGGATCGTCTCTGCTGTGGTAAAAAAGTTAGCAGACCTACTTTTCAATGAAGCCCAGTCCCTGCGCGGAGTCGACCGCAAAATCGATGAGGTGAAGCTTCAACTGGGTCAGATGCAGCGCTTTCTAGAGGATGCCGAATCCAAAAAGAAGACCGGTGATAAGAGGATGAAGGGATGGGTGCACGATGTGAGGAGTGTGACATACGAGACCGAGGATGCGATCGACACATTCCTTGTTGAAGCCAACTATCAATGGCTCGGTCTCATCCCAAACGGGCTATTTGCTCGTCGCACTCTCAATGAGAAGATTTCTAAGATCCAAGCCAAACTCCGCATAATCTCCGAAGGTAGAATGACTTTTGCTATACAAGATCTCAGTGGAGATAGAGTTGGTCACTCTGAAAGCCTTCTCCAAAAACAACCTTCTTTTAAACTCCGTGTGCTGCCTGATGTCGATAACATCGAAGTTGTCGGTTTTGATGCTGAAAAGAGAGATATAATCAACTTGTTGTTGCACGGGACGAGCTCCCAAAGCCGGCATGTGGTTTCCATTGTCGGGCCTGGTGGGCTTGGCAAGACCACTCTTGCTCAAAAGGTGTATAATAATCCAACTGTAAAGAATAATTTTGATTCTTGCATATGGATAACTGTCTCCAAAGATTTTAATCTCCTTGATGTATTAAAGAAAATACACCAGAAAGTTGTAAATGAGACAGGGTTGGAGTGGGTTCTTGATGTATTAAAAAAAATACACAAGAAACTTGAAAATGTGGAAGAGTTGAAGCGGTTTCTTGATGAATTAAAGGAATTACAACAAGAAGATCAGATTGTATTTCTGTTAGAAGAACTCAATGCATTATTTAAAGAGAAGAAATACCTACTTGTTTTAGATGATGTGTGGAACGAGAACGTCTTTACCCAGCTCGAGACCGGGCTAGTTGACGTCGGGAACGGGAGCCGGGTGCTAATGACGACCCGTAACCTTAATGTAGCGAATCGTGCAGATTCTAGTGGTGTGTATCCTCTTCGGTTTCTCAACAAAGAAGAAAGCTTTGGGCTTTTCCTAAAGAAGGCAATTCCATGCAGCGAACCCTCTCTGAAGTGTCCGGACGAACTGTCGGATCTAGCTGGAAAGCTAGTGAAGAGATGCGGCGGCTTGCCTCTCACACTCACTGTGTTGGGTGGCCTCTTGTCAAGTAAAACTCCTACATACCAAGAATGGTCTAGAGTGATCAACAGATTGGATTGGCACACAGTTGACGGAGGAGAATGCATGAAAATTCTGGCCACCAGCTATGATGACTTGCCGTATCTTCTCAAGTCATGTTTCCGGTATATTGTCATATTTTTTTAAAATTTAACAATACTTGCAATTTTTATTTAAGAATTTATTGAAGTCATAATTTATCTCGCTAATAAGTCGTCTAATACCTCAACTATATTTGTCCTCTTTACAGGCACAGGAAATTGTTTAATCAGCCCTTGTTATTTGAAGAATTTTCCTCATCTTTTATTTTAGACAAAAAGTACTTGGGTTATCCAAACTATGAATCGAACCGGTTGCATGTTTCAGGTACCTAGCTTGCTTCCCAGAGGACTACAAAATTGAGGCGAAACGTCTTATGCAGATGTGGATAGCTGAAGGCTTAATAGAGGTCAAAACGGATGGGGAATTTGAAGATTATGCTGAAGATTATTTGGAGGAGCTCGTGCAAAGGTATTGTTGTCATATGTATAGGAACATTATAATAGAATACCTTTCTGAGAATTACCAACAATTTTATATAAAACTCATGGTACTTGTATTTTTGTATTGGAACTAGCACTTGAAAGTGTGTTATCAAATTTCATAACTTCTTTTTCTATATGTTAATTAACAATTCAGTTAAACCAACTTTTTATTTATTTCTGAAAGACCGAAACGGTTTGTTGCAGAAAAAAAAAATCATATAAAATGAGAGTATGAAAAGTAAATAGTTATGTACATTTAATTTGTTAGTAACAAAAATGTATAATTCAAACACGAGAAATTATTTACCTCAAAATGAGAAAACATAAATTTTAACACACAATGATACTTTATCAATTGATGGAAAGAGCTAATTAAATTAAATGTGTTATTTGAAATGGATATATATAAAGTTGGAAATTCTCGCAATAAGAACTTGGTAACAACTCAGAGAGTCCATAAGTATTAGGCAGCATTACCCCATATTCAAAAAATTAATTTGTAGATGGTATTACTTCACCTTGCAGCTACAGAACTTGGGTAACTAAAACAGAGCCTTTGTTATTATAAAAAGAAGACTGTTTCTGCTGTCAGCATATTTTAGCTGGCTCTGTAGCTGCAACCTTACTTGATTGATTGACAATTTATAGTGCTTATAGAGTGCTAACAGATACATATTATCTTTTTTTTTTTGACACATTTATTTACTATTAAATATACAGATGTTTGGTTCAAGTTGTTGAGAGGGCTCCCCATGGTGCTATCAAGTTTATCCGGGTTCATGATCTTTTGCGTGAAGTTGCATTGGGTGAAGCCACAGAAAATGATTTCCTTCACATCTGGAAGGAAGAAAATGCGGAGAGGGATGTAAGCATGACACGACGAGTGGCATTTCACCATAAGATCCATCCAAGGCATCTCACAAAAATCAAAATGCCCAATCTTCGAACATTCATAAATTTCGGGGTATATTCTGTCAGAGGTATAGGATTTATGTTACTCAGAGTCCTGGAACTAAGATACACAAGTATAAGATACCTACCGACTGATTTGAAAAACATGATCCACTTGAGATACTTGAGTTTGAGACATACTAAGGTAACTGTAATTCCATCATGGATTGGTCATTTGAAAAATCTCCAGACCTTTGATATAAAGTATACAGCTGTCAAAGAGTTACCAAAAAGTCTATGGAAAATCACTAGTTTGAGGCATGTTCGTTACACTATTTACTCAGGATTGGTGGGACCGCCATCAACTGCAAACCTAGTTAACCTAAGAAGCCTTGGAACTTTCACCGTTCCAAAATCATGGAAGAAAAGCTTCCCTAATTACCTCCTTGGTATCCGTAATTTGCAACTTTTTTGTGTTGACGAGAATGATGCCATGCTGATACATGACCTCATATCCAAGTTGAATAACCTCCTCTCAATGAAATTAGATTACGTTGCTCTTCCAAGAGAGATGATTGATTTCAGCACATCACCGAGTTATCAAAACATACATACCTTGTATCTCAATGGAAACTCAAATGATACAACTGCATATATTAGAATTGCAGAAATGCCTCCAAACTTAACCAAGCTAACACTGTCCCGCTATAATTTGAATGATGATCCGATGCCGAAACTTGAGAGATTGCATAGTTTGAAGTGTTTGAACCTGAGATCCATTAACATTGAGGCAGATACCATGGTTTGCACGTATGGAGGTTTCCCTCGACTGCAAAGTCTGGAACTCCATAATGTCAATAATATAAAGGAATGGAAGGTGGAGTACGGAGCATTGCCGGTGCTCAAGTACCTTTGTATTTCTTTCTGCAGTGATTTACATGCTCTTCCCGACCTACAGTATGTGACCACCCTACAGGAGCTGAAGATAGACGAACAACTCCACTCAAAAATTGAGAACAAGTCGGGGGAGGAATGGGAGAAAGTCAAACATATACCAACTATTGAACTAATCCCTTCGTTTTCCATTGATGTAACCATAGATTAGAAGGAAAAGTGCAGTCTATAAATAGACAATTGTAATCCCATTGTACAATCAATTACATTTCTCAAATTCTCTGTCCCTGAAATATTTTGCTTGTCAGAGAGAAAAATCCTTCTTTTAATAGTAGAACTATTGAACTTTTTTAGTCATTAGACCTTCTTTCAATAGACTGGTAAAATTGATGAACTGCGAAAGCAATTGTAATTTCAATAGACCTTCTGTATACAGAGTGAAATTAATTTATGGATTTCTCTTATTTTTTTTTTCAATTTGAACTGCGAAAGGAATTGTAATTTCAATTCTTAACTTAAACAGTTTTGTAATATGTATATATTGGTTTGTGAATAGTATGAAAACAAATTTCCAAAAGCCAAACCTTAATCCATAATTTTTTTGTATTGTTTTTTGTTTACTTTATTTTTTATTTTAGTATTATGTTGTTGTTTCCTTATTTTATTTACATAGGACATCAAAGTGTTCATTTTGAAATATCAGCTGTCTCGGTATTTAGAAAAAAAAATAATTAAGTATTTTAACTATCTGAATGTATGAATTTAAAATAATTTGTAAGAAGGAGAGATTATTACATTGTCAAACTTTTCAGCACAAAAATATTATGAGAAAATATTTTAAAAAATGAGGATAGATATAGACAAAAAAGAAATCCCTCTCTAGTCTCTTCATATCATTGCGTTGGAAAAAAACAGATATTCTGTGGAAGAAAGATGTCTGAGGAACAATTGTTAAAGCTTGTGTTTACCTGAAATCCAACTCGCCACACGTAATAATTACAGAGATTAAGATATAGAAACCTTTAGGTGTTGACTGTAGTTGTGAAGAAAATATTTTCTGTGTTCAATTCCATGCAGCTACAATACTGATGCCATGTATTCCCTCATAGACAACCCGCTACACTAAAGCAAAAACAGAAAGCACAAGAAAAGAAAATTCGCCGATGGGATCAAGTTAGTATACTTGCTAAGTAGCCCCTTTTTTTCGAGGGAAAGATTGTCTTTCCCTCATTTATTCCTCAATCATTAATTATCTGAGAAATCATAACTTCGAGCACAAAAAGACAAAAGAAAATGCGTATCATTCATTAATTACGTGATGGACCGCTAATTAACTGGGAGGACCGCTTATATTTGAAAATTTTTACAACTGACGCATACAAGTATTCATATATAATACATCAAGTATTCATACCTAAGATATCAATTATTTAAAAAAAAACTGGACACATCACTCATCCATCTTTTACACATTTTTAGGGGTGGTTTTTTTTCTCCGTTCACTCTAACCAATATTTCTGACAATCTGTGAAGAATTTTGCAAATCTAAAATCACAAACGTTTTCTACGTAATTTTCTCTTTCAAATGAGATCCATGATGAAGTACTTTTGAGTTATCCGTCGTGCAAGTATTCATACCTCGTAGTGCAAGTATTCATATCTCGTCGTGCAAGTATTCATACCACGTCGAACAAGTATTCATACCTCGTCGAACAAGTATTCATACCTAAGATATCAAGTATTTCGAAAAATGAAACTGGATACATCACACGCCCATCTTTTACATGTGTCCAGTTTTTTTTCCAGTGATTGAGTGGGCTGGATCGGACAAGGAAACCAAAGAGAAAGATAGAGTGTACTGGACACTTCCAGTGATTGAGTGGTAATGAAAGTTCAATCGGTAAAAAATGAGTGAATGATGTGTCCAGTTTTTTATTTGTGAAATACTGATGAGGTATGAATACTTGCTCGATGAGGTATGAATAGTTGAATGACGAGGTATGAATATTTGTGCAACGGACAACTCGAAAGTATGTCATCATGGATCTCATTTGAAAGAGAAAATTGTGTAGGATGCATTCGTGGTTTTAGATTTGTAAAATTTCTCACAGATTATTAGAAATATTAGTTAGAGTGAACAGAGAAAAAAACCACCTCTAAAAACTTATAAAAAATGGGTGAGTGATGTGTCCATTTTTTTTTTAAATACTTGATATCTTAGGTATGAATACTTGCACTCGCCGATAATGACGCGTTTTGTTTTGTCTTTTAGCGTTGAAATTTGTTGTCTTCTCTTAATTAGCGGCAACAAAAGCAGTTATTGACCGGAAGATGAATGAAGGAAATGACTTGAGAAATAGTTAGTCGGTCCATTTTTTTAATTGCAATACTTCTACGTAGTAGGAATTAAATCTTCTATTGCAAATGTCGGAACGAGGGCCTTTTTCTGTTCTTTGCAATGCTGTCCTCGCTTTTACATTTTTACAATCATAATGAGTTTAATATTGGGTTTATTTATGATTGTGTTGGTAATTATGTTGCCTTTTTCGGGTTGCATCTAAAAAATACTAAGGATCTCAAAGATTTTAAAAAGATAAATATGTCTCATGATACAACCAAATGTACCGACATTTTTATTAATACCCTAAGTCCATTAAAAATTATTAAAATTACCTACGGTCCCAAATCTTTATTAAAAATACCCATACCGGTCAATTATTGGCCGGTACCGATTAAATAGCCCAACCGGCCAATAATTGGCCGGTTCCGTGATTTTTTTTTTTTTTTTTTTTGGCCGAACCGGCCAATTATTGGCCGGTTCCGTAAATTTTTTTTTTTTTTTTTTTTTTTAAGATTTTGATAGGAGCAGTCCTATAATTTTGACCATATTCAAAATTCAATTTCAAGAAAATGGCTACATGGATTTTTGTGTTCTTTATATCAAAATAAAGGTATAAAAGTCTAGTTTCCAGATAATATAATTTCTCTATACAAAAATATTACAGATTGGTACAGTTTTAGCGATTAATTGACAGAGGTCAGAATTCAGAAAAGCTGAAATTCCAGGGAGCAGTCCTATAATTTTGACCATATTCAAAATTCAATTTCGAGAAAATGGCTACATGGATTTTTATGTTCTTTATATCAAAATAAAGGTATGAAATTCTAGTTTCCAGATAATATAATTTCTCTATACAAAAATATTACAGATTGGTACAGTTTTTGCGATTAATTGACAGAGGAATTCAGAAAAGCTGAAATTCCAGGGAGCAGTCCTATAATTTTGACCATATTCAAAATTAAATTTCGAGAAAATGGCTACATGTATTTTTGTGTTCTTTATATCAAAATAAAGGTATAAAAGTCTAGTTTCCAGATAATATAATTTCTCTATACAAAAATATTACAGATTGGTACAGTTTTAGCGATTAATTGACAGAGGTCAGAATTCAGAAAAGCTGAAATTCCAGGGAGCAGTCCTATAATTTTGACCATATTCAAAATTCAATTTCGAGAAAATGGCTACATGGATTTTTATGTTCTTTATATCAAAATAAAGGTATGAAATTCTAGTTTCCAGATAATATAATTTCTCTATACAAAAATATTACAGATTGGTACAGTTTTTGCGATTAATTGACAGAGGAATTCAGAAAAGCTGAAATTCCAGGGAGCAGTCCTATAATTTTGACCATATTCAAAATTAAATTTCGAGAAAATGGCTACATGGATTTTTATGTTCTTTATATTAAAATAAAGGTATGAAAGTCTAGTTTCCAGATAATATAATTTCTCTATACAAAAATATTACAGATTGGTACAGTTTTAGCGATTAATTGACAGAGGTCAGAATTCAGAAAAGCTGAAATTCCAGGGAGCAGTCCTATAATTTTTACCATATTCAAAATTCAATTTCGAGAAAATGGCTAAATGGATTTTTGTGTTCTTTATATCAAAATAAAGGTATGAAAGTCTAGTTTCCAGATAATATAATTTCTCTATACAAAAATATTACAGATTGGTACAGTTTTTGCAATTAATTGACAGATGTCAGAATTCAGAAAAGCTGAAATTTCAGTGAGTAGTCAAATAATTCTGACCTCTGTCAATTAATCGCTAAAACTGTACCAATCTGTAATATTTTTGTATAGAGAAATTATATTATCTGGAAACTAGACTTTCATACCTTTAGTTTGATATAAAGAACACAAAAATCCATGTAGCCATTTTCTCGAAATTTAATTTTGAATATGGTCAAAATTATAGGACTGCTCCCTATCAAAATCTAAAATATATATATATATATATATATATTTAGTGGACCGCCCCACAGTGGGGCGGTTTGGTGATTTTTTTTTTTTGGGCAGTGGACCGCCCGACGGGCGGGCGGTTCGTTGGTTGGATAACCTGACCGCCCCATTTTCGGGCGGTTGAGTTAGATTTGAAATTTTTTTGAGATGGGGGTTATATTTGATATTTTTCTTTTGTTTGGGGTTATTAATAAAAATATCGGGAGAAAAATTGCTAAAATGCTGAAATGAAATCTAACACAAAAAAATTGAATTGTTTTTTTAAATATTTGTTATGAATAATTTTTGTTGTAAGTTTATTTGAATTAGGGAAATGCTGTTGTGCATTCCATTTGGGTAATTCTAGTACATCTTATAACATTTACGATATGTATATATTTAAAAAAAATATTATTCAAAATTTAGATATGTTCTGAATTATTTAAATATTACTTGTATCAAATTTTATTGAGTCAATTTTAAATTTGATTGGTCATTCATCATACTGCCATGAAAACTGTACTGTTAAAAAAAATTTTATATTTTTTTTATGGAAGGCTATACGCTTTTCAAATCGACCCAAATGTGATACACTTGCTATTTAAGAATTAAAAAAAATACATCTACAATTTTAATCTTTTAATTTAAATAATAATTTTCAAATATATGTACTATAAAAGTTAATTAGATGTAACATAAAAGTCAGGGGTATGCCATCATTATTCTTTTCAATCTATATATATACTTATGAACATTGTACTGGTGCTTGGCTAGGCATTCAATATTACAGTGCTAAGGCACATTTGGGCATGGCTGGGTTGTGTCCTTGTAACTAAAAAGAGTTTCATTAAGCAACTTGCGGCTGGAACCAGTTGCATTACTGTACCGGGTGGTGTACAAGAGACGATTAAAATTGCATTACTGTCAATTAATTGCAAAAACTGTACCAATCTGTAATATTTTTGTATAGAGAAATTATATTATCTGGAAACTAGACTTTCATACCTTTATTTTAATATAAAGAACACAAAAATCCATGTAGCCATTTTCTCGAAATTTAATTTTGAATATGGTCAAAATTATAGGACTGCTCCCTGGAATTTCAGCTTTTCTGAATTCCTCTGTCAATTAATCGCAAAAACTGTACCAATCTGTAATATTTTTGTATAGAGAAATTATATTATCTGGAAACTAGAATTTCATACCTTTATTTTGATATAAAGAACATAAAAATCCATGTAGCCATTTTCTCGAAATTGAATTTTGAATATGGTCAAAATTATAGGACTGCTCCCTGGAATTTCAGCTTTTCTGAATTCTGACCTCTGTCAATTAATCGCTAAAACTGTACCAATCTGTAATATTTTTGTATAGAGAAATTATATTATCTGGAAACTAGACTTTCATACCTTTATTTTGATATAAAGAACACAAAAATCCATGTAGCTATTTTCTTGAAATTGAATTTTGAATATGGTCAAAATTATAGGACTGCTCCTATCAAAATCTTTAAAATAAAAAAATAAAAATAAAATAAAAAAAATTACGGAACCGGCCAATAATTGGCCGGTTCGGCCAAAAAAAAAAAAAAAAAAATTACGGAACCGGCCAATTATTGGCCGGTTGGGCTATTTAATCGGTACCGGCCAATAATTGGCCGGTATGGGTATTTTTAATAAAGATTTGGAACCGTGGGTAATTTTAATAATTTTTAATGGACTTAGGGTATTAATAAAAATGTCGGCAAATGTATCGGCCGGATGTCACGTAACGAAAAAATTGCTTATTTAGTATTAATATGACAACCTAGAAAACAAGTTTCTTATACAACTTTTTGTTTAGATTTGCAGATTTTTATATGACAACTTAAAAAGTGGGCTCCAAGTCCGTCCGATTTACTTTACAATCTGTGTGCATGAAAATTAAAATGAACGCGCACGAATATTAAAATGGAGCGCATCTATCGTAAAGCAGATCAGACGGACTTGGAGTCCATCAGACCTACTCCGCACTGATTTTCAAGCTCCAAAGATACTATCATATAATCAGCTTTTGACTACAAAAAAACAACTTATATTTCCTGGTAAATGGAAATGTATATATAGGGACAAAAGTACTCCAATTTTATTTTTTAATATACACTATGCTTCTACGAAAGCACAATTTGTTATCCCTGAATATGATTTTTTGTACACAATAGACCACTATATCATGTTTATCTAAGGTGTATCTTTTTGCCTTTCTTCTCCACAGATAACACTTTCTTCTCACATCTACCCTTTCCTTTTCTTCCCTAATCGATAACTCTTCCTAATAGAGCGAGATGACTGACGGGATCGTCTCTGCTGTGGTAAAAAAGTTAGCAGACCTACTTTTCAATGAAGCCCAGTCCCTGCGCGGAGTTGACCGCAAAATCGATGAGGTGAAGCTTCAACTGGTTCAGATGCAGAACTTTCTAGAGGATGCCGACTCCAAAAAGAAGAAAGGTGATAAGAGGATCCAGGGATGGGTGCACAATTAATGTGAGGAGTGTCACATATGAGACCGAGGATGCAATCGACACATTCTTTGTTGAAGCCAACTATCAGTGGCTCGGTCTCATCCCGAACAGGCTATTTGCTCGTCGCACTCTCGGTGAGAAAATTTCTAAGATCCAAGCTAAACTCCGCATAATCTCCGAAGGTAGAACTACTTTTGCTATACAAGATCTTAGTGGAAATCGAGCTGGTCACTCTGAAAGCCTTCTCCAAAAAGAACCTTCTTTTAAACGCCGTGTGCTCCCTGATGTCGATAACATCGAAGTTGTCGGTTTTGATGCCGAAAAGAGAGATATAATCAAGTTGTTGTTGCATGGGAGGAGCTCCCTAAGCCGGCTTGTGGTTTCCATTGTCGGGCCTGGTGGGCTTGGCAAGACCACTATTGCTCAAAAGGTGTATAATAGTCCAACGGTAAAGAATCATTTTGATTCTTGCATATGGATAACTGTCTCCCAAGATTTTAATCTCCTTGATGTATTACAGAAAATACACCAGAAACTTGAAAATGAGACAAAGTTCAAGCGGGTTTCTGGTGTATTAAAGGAATTACAACAAGAAGATCAGATTATACATCTGTTAGGAGAACTCAATTCATTATTGAAAGAGAAGAAATACCTGATTGTGTTAGATGATGTGTGGGCCGAGAATGCCTTTATCCAGCTCGAGACCGGCCTAGTCGACGTCGAGAACGGGAGCCGGGTGCTAATGACGACCCGTAACCTTAATGTAGCGAATCGTGCAGATTCTAGTGGTGTGTATCCTCTTCGGTTTCTCAACAAAGAAGAAAGCTTTGGGCTTTTCCTAAAGAAGGCATTTCCATGCAGCGGTCCCTCGCTGAAGTGTCCAGACGAACTGTCGGATCTAGCTGGAAAGCTAGTGAAGAGATGCGGCGGCTTGCCTCTGGCACTCACTGTGTTGGGTGGCCTCTTGTCAAGTAAAACTGCTACGTACCAAGAATGGTGTAGAGTGATCAACAGATTGGATTGGCACAAAGTTGACGAAGGAGAATGCATGAAAATTCTAGCCACCAGCTATGATGACTTACCGTATCTTCTCAAGTCATGTTTCCGGTATATTATCATATATATATTTTTAAATTTAACAATACTCACAATTTCTATTGAAGGATTTTTTTTTTTTAACATTTTGAAGTCACAATCGGTCCTTGTTATTTAAAGATTTTACCTCATCTTTTATTTTAGACAAAAAGTACTTGGGTTATATATCCAAACTATGAATCGAACCGGTTGCATGTTTCAGGTACCTAGCTTGCTTCCCAGAGGACTACAAAATTGAGGCGAAACGTCTTATGCAGATGTGGATAGCTGAAGGCTTAATAGAGGTCAAAACGGATGGGGAATTTGAAGATTATGCTGAAGATTATTTGGAGGAGCTAGTGCAAAGGTATTGTTGTCATATGTATAGGAACATTATAATAGAATACCTTTCTGAGAATTACCAACAATTTTATATAACACTCATGGTACTTATATTTTTGTATTGGAACTAGCACTTGAAAGTGTGCTATCAAATTTCATAACTTCTTTTTCTATATGTTAATTAACAATTCAGTTAAACCAACTTTTTATTGATTTCTGAAGGTCTGAAACGGTTTGTTACAGAAAAAATTATATCATGTAATTAAAATGAGAGTATGAAAAGTAAATGGTTATGTACATTTAATTTGTTAGTAACAAAAATGTATAATTCAAACACAAGAAATTATTTTACCTCAAAATGAGAAAACATAAATTTTAACACACAATGATTTTTTTTCAATTGTTGGAAAGAGCTAATTAAATTAAATGTGTTATTTGAAATGGATATAAAGTTGGAAATTCTCACAATTTAAGAACTTGGTAACAACTCAGAGAGTCCATAAGTATTAGGCAGCATTACCCCATATTCAAAAAATTAATTTGTAGATGGTATTACTTCACCTTGCAGCTACAGAACTTGGGTAACTAAAACAGAGCCTTTGTTACACATGGATTCTTAAAAAAAGAAGACTGTTTCTGCTGTCAGCATATTTTAGCTGACTCTGTAGCTGCAACCTTGATTGATTGATTGACAATTTATAGGGCTTACAGAGTGCTAACAGATACATAATATCTTTGTTTTTTTAACACATTTATTTACTATTAAATATACAGATGTTTGGTTCAAGTTGTTGAGAGGTCTCCCAATGGTGCTATCAAGTCTATCCGGGTTCATGATCTTTTGCGTGAAGTTGCATTGGGTGAAGCCACAGAAAATGATTTCCTTCTCATATGGAAGGAAGAAAATGCAGAGAGGGATGTAAGCATGAAACGACGAGTGGCATTTCACAATGAGATTGATCCAAGGCATCTCACAAAGATCAAAATGCCCAATCTTCGAACATTCATAAATTTCAGGGGAGGTTATGTCAGAGGTATGGGATTTATGTTACTCAGAGTCCTGGAACTAAGAAACACAAGAATACAATACCTACCCACTGATTTGAAGAACATGATCCACTTGAGATACTTGGGTTTGAGATCGACTGGGGTAATTGTAATTCCATCATGGATTGGTCATTTGCAAAATCTACAGACCTTTGATATAAGGGTTACAAATGTCAAAGAGTTACCAAAAAGTCTCTGGAAAATCACTAGTCTAAGGCATGTTCGTTCCTCTATTTACTCGGGATTGGTGGGACCGCCATCAACTGCAAACCTAGTTAACCTAAGAAGTCTTGGAATTTTCAACGTTCCAAAATCATGGAAGAAAAGCTTCCCTAATTACCTCCTTGGTATCCGTAAGTTGGAACTTTTTTGTGTTGACAAGAATGATGCCATGCTGATACGTGACCTCATATCGAAGTTGAATAACCTACTCTCAGTGAGATTAGAAAACTTGGGTCCTCCAAGAGAGATGATTGATTTCAGCACATCACCGAGTTATGAAAACATACATACCTTGTATCTCAATGGGAAGTTTAATAGAAATGATGCATATATTGGAATTGCAGAAATGCCTCCAAACTTAACCAAGCTAATACTGTCTTGTTATAATTTGAATGATGATCCGATGCCGAAACTTGAGAGATTGCATAGTTTGAAATATCTGGAGCTATATTTCATTAACATTGAGGCGGATACCATAGTTTGCACGTGTGGAGGTTTCCCTCGACTGGAAAGTCTGAAACTCACTGGTGTCGACAATATAGAGGAATGGAAGGTGGAGTACGGAGCATTGCCCGTGCTCAAGTACCTTTGTATTTCTAACTGCAGGAATTTACGTGCTTTTCCCGACCTACAATATGTGACCACACTAAAGGAGCTGAAGATAGACAGACGACTCGACTCAAAAATTGAGAACAAGTCGGGGGAGGAATGGGAGGAATGGGGGAAAGTCAAACATGTACCAACTATTAAACTAGTCAATTAATTTTAACAGAATCAGCCACGCACCATAAGAGAATTGTAACGGCAACACTCCAACCATCAACCAGAGAAAACAACCATCAACCATCAACCATCAATTCTTAACTTGAACAGTTTTGTAATTTGTATATATTGGTATGTGAATAGTATGAAAACAAATTTCCAAAAGCCAAACCTTAATCCATAATTTTTCTGTATAGTTTTTTGTTTACTTTATTTTTTATTTTAGTATTCTGTTGTTGTTTCCTTATTTTATTTACATAGGACATCGAAGAGTTCATTTTGAAATATCAGCTGTCTCGGTATTTAGAAAAAAAAATTCAGTATTTTAACTATCTGAACGTATGAATTTAAAATAATTTGTAAAATACATGTGTTTAAGAAGGAGACATTACATTGTCAAACTTTTCAGCACAAAAATATTATGAGTAAATATTTAAAAATAATCTCTAGTCTCTTCATATCATTGCAAGCGTTGGAAAAAACAGATATTTTGTGGAAGAAAGATGTCAGAGGAACAATTGTTAATGCTTGTATTTACCTTAAGATATAGAAACCTTTAGGAGTTGACTGTAGTTGTCAAGAAAAGGTTTTCTGTGAGCAATTCCATGTGGCTAGAATACTGATGCCCTGTAGTCCCTCATAGACAACCCGCTACACTAAAGCAAAAACAGAAAGCGCATGGAAAGGGAATTCGCCCATGGGATCAAGTACTTAGTATACTTGCTAATTAGCCCCTCTGTTTTTTTTTTTCTGAATTGCAGATATATACTTCTACATAGTAGGAATTAAATCTTCTATTGCAAATGTCGGAACGAGGGCATTTTTTTTTTAACTACTACCTCTTATTCTTGAATTTTTTAACAAAAAATTGACTAAAAGCGCAGTTCATTTTGGAATAATCCATCTATATTCTGGGTAATATTTTCAAATCAAGTTTTTGTTTCCTTCATTTTTCTCTCTCTCTCAGCCTTTTAACACCCATTAATACTAAATTGAGAATTAGAAATAGTTTTCAGTTTTTTATTAATTAATAAATAGTATTTTTAATGATATTAATTTCACGCATAACCAGTTCAATATTTTTAGTGTCTATGGCTGATTAAGTCACATATGTACAAATTACTAGTATCGTGCCCGTGCGGTGCAACGGGGATATTATAATATTGAATAGAATATAAAGAGACTTTTTTTATTGACATTTCACCTAGAATTAAGAAAAAATATATAAATAAAAATAAAAAACACAAATGACAAAAAAGAAACGGAGAGATAAATAATAAATAACAGTAAAAGAAACAATAACAAATGAAAAAAAATGGATCAAATATAACATGAAAAAAATCTTAAAGTATCATTGCTAGTGTAATTCTCTTCGATGTAGTTCAACATTTCTAAAAATGAACAAAAAAATATGAAAAATAGATTATAATTGCTCCAATGGAAAAAATATAATAAAATTAGAAAAATAATATTTCTATTCTTGATTTTCTCGATTTCAGGTGTGGAATGATTTGTATAGAAACAACTCTAATACAATATATTCTAGATTTTTCTATTATGCCGTTGGGATCTATATAGAAACAAACAAAGAAAAATATGGAAACAAAGAAAAAATTAATTTTCATTTTCTGTCGTGATAATTTGTATAGAAACAAAGGAGATATAGGAAAACAAAAATAAGGAAACGAAGAAGTTGCTAAACGTAGGACAAATAAGGAAAAAAATGTCGATACAAGGCAGTATATTCAATTTTAATTGTAATATATTATATGACTGTACATGTAGCGAATATGTTTTTAATTAAATATAGACTTCTACACTTAAAAAAGATGCATTTAATCAAAACAAGACAGATTATTTGATTAGAGGGTTGAGATTAAATCTGAAATTCATCTTTCAATCATAGCCGTTGGTGGATCGGACACCCAACGTGCTTAATAATGTAATGGAGATATGCACAAATTGTAACAATATTTAGAAATACCATTTTTGGAAAAATAAAAAAATAGATCTTTCCTAATAATTTTTGCATTTATAGTTCAGTATCCTACATGTATACGTAGCTATATAATATCAGTATTCAAATTTTAAATATTTAACTTGAAAATGCATGGTTGTACCGTACGTAGAATACTTTATTCAATATAAAAATAAAAGAACACGCTTTACAATTATCAAATCATATTAAACCACAGCTATTGCAAACAGAATGATATTACTGTATCATTTTTGCATTGTACATGCAATTAATAGGTACATATCATGTGAAATGTAACTCAGCAAACTAATTTGGTCCTTCAAATATTTTTTGTATAAATTGTACTTGTGGATCCAAATATATATCTCGTATAATTCTCATGATATGAACATTTTTTTCAATTCAATATTATATTCAGAATTTAAATTATTTAGAGGCCCTGAAATTGAATTCAGAAGTCAGTAATATTTAATTATCGTAATTTAAATCATGGTGATTACTCGAATTGATTCAATTCAATTTCTAAAGTTGGAAAAAGTTTTACATATTTTATAACTCATGGGGTAATTAATGAGATTATTATACAATTTTTTGGTTGCAAGATTATTACACAATTAATTATTTCTATCAGACAATGACTGTTTAATTTCAGATAATTTTTTGAGCGTAGAGGACCCTAGATTAATTTAAAGTTTTCAAAAGCCAAAGCTTAATCCATAATTTTGCTATATAGTTTTTTTGTTTACTTAAATATTTTTTTAGTAGTCTGTTCTTGTTTCATTACTTAATTCTTTCACACTCAAGTCTCGGCAGTTTAAATCAGCGTACCAGTGGATCCAATTAAGTCCCTGCCTGCTCAGTAGGTCCCGCAATGTCAGAACAGAGGAGTGCTTATCCTTTTTTGAGTGGAAACACCCGTCGGCTTATCCTTCTCCATTTTAAAAAGAATAGGCAGCTGGCGGTGCCTTCCACATAAAGGAAACGAATGAATAACATTAACATGTCATGGATCTTTCTCCCTTTTAAAAAGAAAAAGCAGGCGGTGCTTTCCACATAAATGAAACCAATGAATTAGATTAACGTGTCATGTGGGTCCCGTTGTCTATTTTGCAAAAATAAACCCTTGATTTATTTAATTTAAATACATAGTCTAAGATTCTGAATTCAAAATTCTTTATATATTTGTAGTGTGTGAATTGGATTCAGAATTTAAAAAATTGACATCTGTATTTTTGTGTAATGTTACAATATTCATGAAGTATTGTAATTCCATTGAATATTTTTTTTAAATCATGTGCATCCTATTTTAATCTAATGTATGAAAAATATGATCTCCAAATTTAAGAGCCAAAGAGAGGCTCATAAAGCAATACGCTTAGCATCTTTTTTGTCCAAGTTAAATAGTCTGCAATACGCTTAGCATCCTTTTCTCTTTTCTCTTTTTTTGGCAATAAGCTTAGCATCTGTTGACAGTGGCTATCAAGCAATACGCTTAGCATCTTTCTTTTTCTTTTTCTTCTTTGAAATAATGAGAATTCGGTGTAGAATCAAATATTAGTTTTCAATAATTTTTACCGGGTGCTTTAAGCCATTCTCAGAGGGAAAAGCACCACAATTTGATTCCATAGAATTTGTTTACAAGGAGTAGGGACAAAAGTACTCCAATTTTATTTTTTAATATCTTATGCTTCTACGAAAGCACAATTTGTTATCCCTGAATATGATATTTTATACACAATAGACCAGTACATCATGTTTATCTAAGGTGTATCTTTTTGCCTTTCTTCTCCACATATAACACTTTCTTCTCAGATCTACCATTTCCTTTTCTTCCCAAATCGATAACTCTTTTTGCCTTTCATCTCCACATATAACACTTTTCTTCCCAAATCGATAACACTTTCTTCCGAGATCTACCATTTCCATTCCTAATAGAGCGAGATGACTGAGGGGATCGTCTCTGCTGTGGTAAAAAAGTTAGCAGACCTACTTTTCAATGAAGCCCAGTCCCTGCGCGGAGTCGACCGCAAAATCGATGAGGTGAAGCTTCAACTGGGTCAGATGCAGAACTTTCTAGAGGATGCCGACTCCAAAAAGAAGACAGGTGATAAGAGGATCAAGGGATGGGTGCACAATGTGAGGAGTGTCACATATGAGACCGAGGATGCAATCGACACATTCCTTGTTGAAGCCAACTATCGATGGCTCGGTCTCATCCCGAACGGGCTATTTGCTCGTCGCACTCTCGGTGAGAAGATTTCTAAGATCCAAGCCAAACTCCGCATAATCTCCGAAGGTAGAACTACTTTTGAGATACAAGATCTCAGTGGAGATCGAGGTCACTCTCAAAGCCTTCTCCAAAAACAACCTTCTTTTAAACGCTGTGTGCTGCCTGATGTCGATAACATCGAAGTTGTTGGTTTTGATGCTGAAAAGAGAGAGATAATAAATTTGTTATTGCACGGGACAAGCTCCCAAAGCCGGCATGTGGTTTCCATTGTCGGACCTGGTGGGCTTGGCAAGACCACTCTTACTCATAAGGTGTATAGTTCTCCAACAGTAAAGAATCATTTTGATTCTTGCATATGGATAACTGTTTCCCAAGATTTTAATCTCCTTGATGTATTAAAGAAAATACACCAGAAACTTGTAAATGAGACAGAGTCGACGCGGGTTCTTGGTGTATTAAAGGAATTAGAATTACAACAAGAAGATCAGATTGTATTTCTTTTAGGAGAACTCAATGCATTATTGAAAGAGAAGAAATATCTAATTGTCTTAGATGATGTGTGGGC
Organism: Carex kokanica; assembly: GCA_025461125.1. Lineage (NCBI taxonomy): Eukaryota > Viridiplantae > Streptophyta > Magnoliopsida > Poales > Cyperaceae > Carex > Carex kokanica. The sequence continues at coordinate 47,760 of JAJGRX010001086.1, forward strand.
TGAGAATGCCTTTACCCAGCTCGAGACCGGCCTAGTCGATGTCGGGAACGGGAGCCGGGTGGTAATGACGACCCGTAACCTTAATGTAGCAAATCGCGCAGATTCTAGTGGTGTGTATCCTCTTCGGTTTCTCAACAAAGAAGAAAGCTTAGGGCTTTTCCTAAAGAAGGCATTTCCAGGCAACGATCCCTCGCCGGATTGTCCGGACGAACTGTTGGGTCTCACTAGAAATCTAGTTAAGAGATGCGGCGGCTTTCCTCTGACACTCTCTGTGTTGGGTGGCCTCTTGTCAAGTAAAACTCCTACGTACCAAGAATGGTCTAGAGTGCTCAACAGATTGGATTGGCACAAAGTTAACAGAGGAGAATGCATGAAAATTCTAACCACCAGCTATGATGACTTACCGTATCTTCTCAAGTCATGTTTCCGGTATATTATCATATTTTTTTTAAATTTAACAATACTCGCAATTTTTATTTAAGTTTTTATTTTTTTGTAAAATTTTGAAGTCATAATATATCTACGCTAATAAGTCATCTAATACGTCGGCAATTTTTTGTAAAAATTTGAAGTCATAATATCTATGCTAATAAGTCATAATATCCGCCACCATTACAGGCACGAAAAATTGTTTAAACAATCCTTATTATTTGAAGATTTTACCTCATGTTTTATTTAGACAAAAAGTACTTTTGGCCATCCGAACTATGAATTGAGCCGGTTTCATGTTTCAGGTACTTAGCTTGCTTCCCGGAGGACTACAGAATTAAGGCGAAACGTCTTATGAAGATGTGGATAGCTGAAGGCTTAATAGAGGTCAAAAAAGAAGGTGAATTTGAAGATTATGCTGAAGAAATTTTGGAGGAGCTAGTGCAAAGGTACTGTTGTCATAAATATGGGAATATTATAATAGAATAATTTTCTGAGAATTATCCCCTCCCAATTCAGTTAAACCATGGTACTTGAAAGTGTGTTATGAAATTTCATAACTTCTTTTTCTATGTTAATATACAATTCAGTTAAACCAACTTTTTATTGATTTCTGAAAGACTAAAATGGTTCGTTACAGAAAAAAATTGTATCATATAAAATGAGAGTATGAAAAGTAAATGGTTTTTATTAGTAACAAAAATATATTACCTCAAAATGAAAAAAAACATAAATTTTAACACACAATGACACTTTATCAATTGTTGGAAAGAGCTAAATTAAATTTGTTATTTGAAATGGATTAGTTTGAAATCCTTGCTATGTAAGAACTTCGTCACAACTCAGAGAGTCCAGAAATATTAGGCAGCATTACCACATCTTCATAACAACATTTACCATGAAAGTAACTAAAACAGAGCCTTTGTTACACATGGTTCTATTAACACATAAAAGAAGAAGAAGACAGTTTCTTCTGTCAGCATATTTTAGTTGACTATGTTACCCAAGTTCTGTAGCTGCAACCTTGATCGATTAACAACTTATAGTGCTTACAGAGTGCTAACAGATACAGAACATCTTTTTATTTTCTGTTTTTTTAACCCATTTTTGTACTATTAAACATACAGATGTTTGGTTCAAGTTGTTGAGAGGTCTCCCTATGGTGCTATCAAGTATATTCAGGTTCACGATCTTTTGCATGAAGTTGCATTGGGTGAAGCCACAGAAAATGATTTCCTTCTCATCTGGAAGGATGAAAATGAAGAGAGGGGTGTAAGCATGACACGACGAGTGGCATTTCATAATGGGATCCATCCAAGGGATCTCACAAAGATCAAAATGTCCAATCTTCGAACATTCATAAATTTCAGGGGAGTTTCTATCATAGGTATTGGATTTATGTTACTCAGAGTCCTGGAACTAAGAAAAACAAATATAAGAGACCTACCGACTCATTTGAAGAACATGATCCACTTGAGGTACTTGGGTTTGAGTAGGACTGATGTAACTGTAATTCCATCATGGATTGGTCATTTGCGAAATCTCCAGACCTTTGATATAAAGCATACATATGTCAAAGAGTTACCAAAAAGTCTCTGGAAAATCACTAGTCTGAGACATGTTTCTTCCTCTTTTTACTCGCAATTATTGGTGGGACCGCCATCAACTGCAAACCTAGTTAACCTAAGAAGCCTTGGAAGTTTCAAAGTTCCAAAATCATGGAAGAAAAGCTTCCCAAATTACCTCCTTGGTATCCGTAAGTTGCAACTTTGGTGTGGTGACAAGAATGATGACATGGTGATTCATGACCTGATATCCAAGTTGAATAACCTCCTCTCGGTGACATTAGAGAACTTTGATCCTCCAAGAGGGATGATTGATTTCAGCATCTCACCGAGTTATCAAAACATACATACCATGCATTTCTATGGGAAATTTGATGCACTTTCATATATTGGAATTGAAGAAATGCCTCCAAACTTAACCAAGCTAACACTATCCCGCTATCATTTGAACGATGATTCAATACCAATACTTGAGAAATTGCGTAGTTTGAAGTGTCTGAAGCTGGATTTCATTTACATTGAGGCGGAAACCATACTTTGCACGTATGGAGGTTTTCCTCGACTGCAAAATATGGAGCTCATTGGTGTCAAGAATATAAAGGAATGGAAGGTGGAGTACGGAGCATTGCCTGTGCTCAAGTACCTTCGTATTTATTCCTGCAGTGATTTACGTGCTCTTCCTGACTTACAGTATGTGACCACCCTACAGAAGCTGGAGCTAGATAGACAACTCTACTCAAAAATTGAGAACAAGTCGGGGGAGGAATGGGAGAAAGTCAAACATATACCAACTATTAACCTAGTTTAATACTGCATTGTAACAGAATTGTAACAGCAACAATCCAACTGTCAACCAGAGAAGACATAACCGAGAGTTTACATCGATGTAACCATATATAGATTAGAAGGCAGAGTTTAGTCTATAAATAGACAATTGTAATCTCACTGTACAATCAATCAAGAATAATAAAGATCAATTATATTCGTCATTACATTTCTCAAATTCTCGCTGTTGTTATTACCAACCTTTATTTAAACCCAATAATTAATTGAGGCATCACATGGTTTATTCCTGGAGAGAGAGATATTTAATTGAGGCATCACTCATATTTATTTTTTAGAAAAAGAGAAATGAAAATCAAATTGAAGTTTTATGCCAAGTATTTGTTAAACAAGCAGTTTGAACATGTGTTCAAAATATACTATGAACGCATGCTTCCACAAATTCAATCTGAACACATGCATTTATAGTTCATTTTGAAGTTTCAGTTAGTTGTCTCGGTATTTCAAAAAAAAAAAATATTAATTTTTAAAATCATCATAATTTTTTTTTAAAAATGAATTTTCAAAAAAAGAAGAAATTGTCTAACTTCATTTTTTTAAATCTTGAATAACAAAAGAAAAAATGGCCCCACCCATGTGGCGGGGTCCACTTCCGACAGTTGGGCCGATATTCGCAAAATGACAGGACGCACCATCGCGTCTAAATTTGCATTGGAAAAACAGATATTCTGTGGAAGAAAGATTTCTGATAAACAATAATTGAAGCTTATGTTTACTTTAAATTCAAATCGCTACACGTAATATTACAAAGATTAAGATATAAAAACCCTTAGGTGCTGCCGTGTTGGCGGACCAGCTGCTTCTGCAGTTGTCAGGAAAAGGTTTTCTGTGAGCAATCCCTTATGGCTAGAATACTGATGCCCTGTATTTCTCATAGATAACCCGCATGGAAAAGGAAATTGGCCGACAGGCTGGGCCCCGGACCCGGCCCCGACAATTAGCATCATCTTTCTATGCTAATAGCAATTGGAATGGTATTGAAAATGTGGTGAGATAAGTAACAGCAGCCAGTTAATAGTGGAGGTTCTTTAGTTACAAAATAGTAGCAGCTGGACAAGCAAAGCAGAATTCACATCGGCTGAAATTCTCTCAGAATTTCAGTGACCCTGAAATTTCTCTCCTCTCTCTTCTTTCTCTCTCCTGAACTTTTTGAAGAGAGAGAAAGAGGAGAGATGAGAAAAATAAAGAGTGGAGAGGGATTTTAGGATCGCCGAAATTCTCTCAGGATTTCAGCAGATGTGGACTCAGCCAAGCAAGCAACAATTATGCGGTTTATATTATTATTAATATTATTTTTGGTATTAAAGACGCGGTTTGGGAATTCAAGTAACAACTCCTGGGGAACTCCCTGAATTCAGATTAAATGTGGCATATTTACCATGGCAAATTGTGAAAATGCTAGCTGTCTGTGATTGTCTTAGAGCAGCACTGTGTTCAATTGGTGTTCTTCGAAATATGACAAAATTGATGCTATGGGTGAAATTTAGAATTTTTTTAAATCTTGTTGTGGGCTTCAGATTTGGATCATAGGCCTGATGGTTTTAAACCGGGTCCAAATTCAAGTAACGACTAGTTTTCTGATGGTATGGGTGAAATTCAAGTACGCCATGTTTTGGAAACGGATACAAAAAAACAGGTTCAGATACCTTTTTATGTTTTTATAATGTCATAATTTACAATTTAAAATTCAAAATATCAAAATAAAAGAATTAGTTGATCTATATTATTTTCTCTGTACACATAAAAAATTATGACATTTCAATTTTATTTTAGATAGTACGAAGAGTTTGCAACAATACACTGATGGAGATAATTTTTTAATGTTGATTTTTAACTAGTAGATTTATGTAAAAATAAAATCTAAAATTGATAATTTTTTTAAGTTAGAAAAAATAAATATAGATCATATTTGACAGTTTTATTTTAACATACAAGTTCTAAAAATTTCTATTATTAGAAAATTAAAAAGTCAAAAGTATACAAAAAAAAGAAAGCATTTGAACCCACCTATGGGTGAATATATTTTAGGTATATATTATGTTATTCTTTTCATAATGTAACAATAAGTAGCGGGGTCAATAAATAAAAACACAGATCATTTCGAGAACGTATAATTCATCACAAAATAAAATTTAAAATTTAAAATTTCATAGAGCTATACAAGCACTGAATCATATCACATACGGTGTATACAAAAGAAAATATTATGTACATCGTCAAAAACAACCACAGACTAATTAAGAAAATAGTAAATCTCCCCCATCGTTACTGAGCTTCTCTCACATCGTTAGCAAGTCACTTAATATAAAAATGAAAATATATGAAAGCACACTGTAAGATCAATTAACCTGCAATTGAATTAATTAGATATCAACAATGTCAACATATCCAATTTTCTAATGCAAGGAAAATTTAATAGAAAGCGGAAACAAATTTAACAAAGCCCAGTATTGAAGGCCCGTATGCAGAGAAAAATCTCCAACTACACTGACAGCAGGGCCCACGGATCAGAGAAAGTAGCAACAGAGCAAAATCAACAAGTTACATCCGTTGGAAACAGAAAAGCTAAAGCCCTAATCTCAGCATGACGCGAGCTACAGCAAATTTTATCCGTTGGATGCCGATCGGACTATCTACAAGGGGCATGGCATTGTTCATATGAATAAATAGTATTGTGGTACCTTAATTTTGAATTGGATGCAATGTAATTGTGAATTAAAGAGACCCATACCCCACCTATCTTGTTCTATCTCCCCTATGAGAAATCATGGTCACCTTACCAGTACATGTAATGATTGTCAAATTTGACGCTAAAATAATTCCTGCTGCTTTGATCCAAGTAAGGATTATTGACTGTTTAATCTAGAAATAAACAGGCCCACCCCAAATCAGGGCCCAAATGATGAGCGATGGAACTCACTCTAAAGACAGCTAACAACGGCCCAAATTACATATTGTACTCTGAAGACAGCTAACACGGAGAGGAGGCAACATGAGAGAACGAAGGGAGATAAGCAAGCAATTTGAGAGAATATTTCATTGGGGAGATAGAAGGGAATGAAGGAGAAGGGTAGGCCAATAAAATTTTGTCTCTTGTTGAATATTTTTATTAGAAAAAATATGAAGTTGGTAGGATTATCTTGATAGAGAAAAACAATTAGACAAATAATAGGTGGGTTACAGAGCTTACATTATTATTATCTTGTGCAGCATGCATGCTGTGGGGAAGAATGTGATTTAACTCCACAACTCATAGTCACAAGATATGCGAATTATTCGCAAATTATTCGAATAATTCATTTTACTAGTAATGGCAAATCGAACGCCGACTTATTCAGTTGACCGAACTTTGACCGAATAATTCGCTAATTTTTCAAGCTTTTCCTGAATTTTACAAAAAAAAATTGTTTTGGTTTTTTTCCTCCCTTGTGGGACTGAGATATCCGGTCCGAATACTTCCAAATTATTCCTGAATTATACGCGAATTATTCCCGAATCACGAACTTTTGACCCTATTAAACCGAACCAAAATAATTCATTTGTCACTATGCTTTCAGTAACTGTGTGGCTTCACCTCTACCTACCAGAGACTGTGTTGTACAGTCTGACCAGAGGAAATGATCAATATGTTACACGATTAATTAAATAATTAATTAATTAGTTCTTTGCAGTGCAATTTTGCGTGCAGCACATGCTCTCATCAGTGGTAGTCATGTGAACCAGAACGCACTTCTATATATATTTTTATGAATATCTTTGATTAATTCATTATCTTCAATGTTACTTGTTTCAGTCCCAGAAATATTTTGTTCATCAGAGAAAAAAATCAGTTGAGTTGAAACAGAGACTGGTAAAATCCTTATCTCATTAATAGAACTATTGAACTTTTTTACTCATTAGACCTTGCTAAAAGAGATAATTTTTTTTAGTAAATGAAAATCAGGTATGTTATTTGAGGGATGCTTCGGTGGACATAAGGACCTATTTGTAAAATGAACATATTTTCATTTTCAAAGTTCAAACAGTCGATCCGACCGTTCAACATTATCTCCATATTAAAATGTACTTGGAGGTCAAATTTTACATTTTTTGAATTTTTTTACTATTTACTAAGATGGTTACAAAATCGCTGTTTTTCAATGGTCTGAAAACAACGATTTTGTAACCATCTTAATAAATAGTAAAAAAATTCAAAAAAATGTAAAATTTGACCTCTAAGTACATTTTAATATGGAGATAATATTGAACGGTCGGATCGATTGTTTGAACATTGAAAATGAAAATATGTTCATTTTACAAATAGGTCCTTATGTCCACCAAAGCAAATGCCATGTTATTTTGTTGGGAGATTTGGAAGAAGAACTGCAAACATATATTCAATAAAATTGACGAACAAATCAAGCAATAGGGATCCTAAGTTATTATATCCTGTTTGTATAGAGTAAAAACAATTAAATTATTTATTGGATATGCACATGGAGACGTATTTTCTCAATTTGAATTGTGAAAGCAATTTTATTTATAATTCTTAACTTATACATTTTTGTAATAGGTATTTACTGTTTTGTGAATAGTATGAAGACAAATTTCCAAAAGCCAAACCTTAATCCATAATTTTGCTATATAGTTTTTTTGCTTACTTGATTTTTTATTTTAGTAGTCTGATTTACCGCTTTAAATTTAAAATTCATGAAATGATAGGTCTAAATTTAAATTAAAAAATGGGTCCGACTAATTGTACCCAAGGAGTTGTACCCAGTTTTTACCCAAAAAACTGTCATTTGACTTGTGCGAATACTGTAAAATACTATAATGAATACTGTAAAATAAACAACAAATCATGCATAATACCTAGTTAAAAATTGCAACAACCCAGATTTTACCAAGTTAGTTAAAAACTGTTAGGAACTAGAAAATTAAATGTACTTCCAACTGTACTTTCAGCTTCTAGAAGACTTAACACAAACCACTTCCAACTGTACTTCAACCTTCTAGAAGATTTGAAAAACAAACTTCTAAAAACTCGTTAATTTGTACACTGAAAATGATGCAAAATTAATTTTTTTTGCATCAAAATTAAATTTTTTTGCATCAAAATTAAATTTTTTTTGCATCAAAATTAAATTTTTTTTTTCGAAATTAAAATTAATTTTTTTTTTGAAATTGTTTTTTTTTCAATTCATCAATTGTTCTTCAATTTTTTTTTTTGAATATCATGTAAAATAAAATTTCAATACTATAAAATTAGTAGATCCAAACTATAAATTTAACAGATGTTAACTACAAGATTTTAATACTGTAAATTTGACACATTAAACTATAAAAACATCTTATACAAACTATAAAATGATACCACAGACAAAAAAATCATAAACTGTACCATTTCAGCAATTTAACCAATTTAACCAATTTCAGCACAAAATAAACCGTACCATTTCAGCAATTTAACCAATTTAACTAATGTAACCAATTTCAGCACTTTACCAATAAACTGTATTCACAAATATTTTCAACTATATCTAACATCAAATAGAAACAATATTTGGATTAAACTTTAACCAATCAAAGCTGTTCAATCATTTCATAAAACGCTGATGCGAATTATTTGGATGCGTCAGGAGTTTCATTGCTAGAACGACACGTTCCTTGGAAATGTCATCCTACAAAAAAAAAGATTTGCAAGGGATTTAGATTTATGCAATACTGTTAAACAACACAGTGAATACTGTAAAATTGTATGTGAATACTGTGAAATTAATGATGAACGATGAATGAAACCAATACTGCAAAATAACATTGTGAATACTGTAAAATTGTATATCAATACTGTGAAATTACTTACAAAGTAAGTAAAATACTGAAATTAATGAATAATGATGAATCAAACAATACTGTAAAAGAACTTTGTTAATACTGTGAAATGGTATGTCAAAAACTGTGAAATTACAAATGAAGTATGTAAAATACTATGAATACACTACCCTCTTTACATAATATGTAATATCAGGAAATATGTAATGGAAGCTTACGGGTATTTCAAACTAAAATATATACATCATAAAATTACCTGTGTAAAGTTCATTGGCGTCTCAGTGATCAGATTATACACATAACGCAGCAAGAAAATTGCACAATCCATCGATCCTGGTGCCTGCTGTGGGCACTTCTGCTCAATAATGCCAACATCCTTCCATGCAGCGTTACCTGAAAGAAAAAAATGATATCAACATCTTTAATAACTTGAAGTATGTAATGAATCCTGTAAAATAACACATACATCTTATAAAAATTTTGTATGAATCCTGTAAAATAACTCATGTAACCAATTTCAGCACTTTAACCAACTTATCAAACTTTTGTAGGAATCCAACTTATCAAACTTATCATACAACTTATCAAACTTATCAAACTTATCAAACTGATCAAACTTATCAAACTTATCAAACTTATCAGCACTTTAACCAACTTATCAAACTTATCATACAACTTATCAAACTTTTGTAGGAATCCTGTAAAATAACCCATACATCTTATAAAACTATTTTATGAATCCTATAAAATAACTCATACATCATATAAAACTATGTTATGAATGCTGTAAACTAACTCATACATCTTATAAAACTATTTAAGGAATCCTGTAAAATAACTCATACATCATATAAAACTATGGTATGAATGCTGTAAACTAACTCATTTATCCTACAAGACTGGTAAGTATATTATTTAATAGTTTAATGCATTTCAACAGAAAATCCTCTAAATCAATGGCAGAATAATGAAAAAATAGTTGAAGAATACTGTAAAATCCTCTAAATAGTTGAAGAATACTCACAAGTCCTCCAGCTAAGAAAATCTTTAAGCCATCTCATGGTGTGCCAATGGTATTGCATGTATTCAACATTAAGAGAAGTGTAGTAATGCATCTTAACATTATGAAGATCGACTGCAAAAAGCACCCAATGGTTTTTCTTGCAAACAGGAACGAACAGCCATTTGATGCGCTCAAATTGAGGCCCAAACAGCTGTGGAAGGGACTGTAATGCTGATTTTTCATCGTGCATATGCATCAGAATCTGCAATAGACAAAAATAAAACATTAAAATATTACTGATACATCTAATAAAAATAACTCAAAAAACTTATAAAACTATTGTATGAATCCTGTAAAATAACTCATACATCTTATAAAACTTTTGAATGAATCCTGTAAAAAAACTTATAAAACTTATAAAACTATTGGATCAATCCTGTAAAATAACTCATATATCTTATAAAAATATTGTATGAATCCTGTTAAATAAATCATACATCTTATAAAATTTTTAAATGAATCATGTACAATAACCCATACATCTTGTACAACTTTTGTATGAATCCTGTAAAATAACTCATACATCTTACAAAATTTTTGTATGAATCATGTAAAATATTACTGAAGTATTTCAACATTTCAAGTCTGAACATTGAATTCATAATATATAAAAGTACATAATAACTTACGGATAGATAAGGTGAGATGAAAAACCATGGGTGATTCACAGGAGTCTCGTGTTGCATTACTGACAGGACAGTATCAATGAGCTGCAAAATCAATCATAATCAGTAAAATAAATTTAACAGTTGTATCCTATAAAAATGCTATGTACATCATGTAAAATAATTTACATTTAATAAAATCTGAAAATGCTGCATATCCTATAAAACTATAAAGTAAATAATGTTCAATATTGTAGAAATCATACCTCACTGCTAACTGGCAGCTCAGGATTCATCAAGTCTTTTAGTGCTGACATTCTGCAATGGAAGTTTCCTGGTTTGTGGCAGAAGGCTTCTTCATTGTTTATCAGCCTCTTATTTTTCACTTCCACCCACCAATCATCCAATATTCGGATGACTTCAATAGACAGCTTCTCCCGATGTTTATACCCATATCGTTTTATCATTGGAGGCTTTTCAGCAGCTGTGTCACCTCCATCATAGAACAAACTGTTCTCGTGACTCCACTGGGTAACATCAGTACTGAATGGGACATCTTTTGCAGGTCTGCAGTTTTCTATATGAGGAATTAATGATTTAAACTCTTCCCAAGTATAATGCCAAGTCAATGGAACTTTGTATGTCTTGTCAACAATAAAATCTTGTAAGAGAGCTAGTGATTCATTCTCAGTTCTGTTCGTTGGTAGGATGACCCTTGGGGAGGTGGGTCCCACATTTTTTTTGGTTTTTGGAGGTGGTTTTCTCCCCTTCCCTTTCCTACACGCAACTGGTTTTTTCCCTTTCATGATAACTTTTTTGGGCTCCACTACCTCGGCAGTACTTTGTGCTGCTTTCTTCTTCTCACACTCCTCTCTTTTCTTCACTAGTTGCTCTTCTTTGTATTCAAGTACTGATTTTCTGCACACATCTTCAAACACCAGAGTTGCTAGATGTGTTACTTCATCTTCCTCATTGGCTTCTTGGCTACTCTTGCTGTCACGGATTTCAAAAAGTTGACGTACAACCTATTTAAATAAAACAAGTAAACATTGTAAAATGACTACATAGATACTGTACAATCACAGTTATTATGTAATTGTACATTTTACTTATGAATACTGTAAAATTGAATGTCAACACTGCAAAATTACTTATGAATACTGTAAAATACTGAAATGACTGATGAATGATGAATGAAACAAATACTGTAAAACAATAGTGTGAATACTGTAAAATTGTATATCAATACTGTGAAATTACTTATGAAGTATGCAAAATACTGAAATTAAGAAATAATGATGAATCAAACAATACTGTAAAAGAACTCAGTTAATACTGTAAAATTACTGATGAAGTCTGTTAAATTCTGTGAAATACTGTCAAATATGTAAAAAAAATACTGTAAAATACTTTAAAACTACTCTGTGCATTATGTCAATACTGTAAAAAAGCCTGTGTATATTATAAACCAACTTATTGTATACTGGTAAAATAACTATGTTACAACTGTGAAACATAATATAAATAAATAATAAAAAGAAAAATCAAAATAAAAACCTCATCTTCTCCTCCTTCAATTCCTTCTCGTATGTCATTCAACTTGCTCTCTAGTTCATCCTGAAACGAATTGTATAAAATGATCCTCTCAATACTGTAAAACACCTCTGTGAATATTATAAAAACAACATATGAATACTGGAAAAAGAAGTATGTTTCAACTTTAAAACACACTACAAAAAAATAATACAAAAAAAATCAGAATAAAAACCTGCTGCGGTTGCTCTAGTCCCATTTTAGCACGATGGATAATTTCTGCTTCTATTTCTTCCAACCCGTACACTACTGGATTCTACTGGACCGAGACAGTTAATTAGTTACTTACAGTTAATTAGTCGAACGGATCAGGTTGGGTAAAAAACGGAATACTGTAAAATTACTATATGAATACTGTACTTCACAAAGTTAAATAATGTAAAACAAAAGTATAAATAAGTAGAACTTCTAGGTTAATAAAACAAAATAACATAATAAAAACCTTCTCAGTTGCGCCATCTTCTTTCGTTGCATCATCTAGTTCGGTCTCCTCTTGCACTTTCTTCTCATCATCTCCTTTGGTCTCTTCCTCCTTGTCACTATCTCCCTCTTGCTCTTTCATATCTTCATCTCCTTCGGTCTCTTTCTCCTTGTCAGTATCTCCCTCTTGCACTTTCTTCCCTTCATCTCCTTCGGTGTCTTCCTCCTTGTCAGTATCTCCTTCTTGCTCTTTCATCTCTTCATCTGTTTCAGTCTCCTCGTCATCTTCACTATCATCATCTCGTACAATTGCAGCGTCTTCATCTTTGTCAGTTTTCCCCAAATTCTCCTTATTGTCAGATTCATCTTTAGGTTCCTCAACCTCTGGCGTACTTTGGGACTGTGTAAGTCCAATTCCCAAGCTAAATGATGGTTGGCTTGTATCATGGCTTCTCTTGGATCGCTTTTCACCTGAGGGAGTACTACTAAAATCCAACTTCTTCCTTTTAGCTGTAGAATAAACAAAACAAACATTTAAATATCGAGATTAATTATAACTTTAAAATCAATATGTATACTGTATAATAACAAAGTGAATCCTGTAAATATAGACAGTACATAAAGTAAAACTTACATTGATCGTCGAACATCTTCTTCTCTGCAAGCTTCTTTGCAGAATACTTCAGCACTATTTCATCACTTTCTTGTATGATCTTTTCCATAATTTCTGGTTCGATATCTTCAAGTTTGGGAAAACTTGGGACAACATAAACAATTTTTGGATTCAGATCTCTGAATTGATCTTTCAAAAAGGAGCACAGGACAACCCCAAATTTCATCAGAACCGGAGTGAATTCTGCCAGCATATCATAAGTCGGGGTATTCAAAACACTTTGCAACTTCTGAGCATCACAAACATATTCCAAGAAATTCGCAGCGATAAAACCTTTCTCCCTTAATTGTTCCTCCGCAACAAAATATGGTACTGGATCTTCTTTTATATTCGCTTGTGATATGTGAAACAACTGCCTCTCAAAATGTGGCCTCTTTACTTTACTCGATAAGCCCTCGTACCAGTCCAAATATCGTGGAATGCGTCCTGTGGAAGTCCTCATTTTTTCGAACGAAGTCTGTTCGTAAAACCACACCTAAATAAAAAGAAAAAAAGTTAAAGAAAACACTCACAACTCATACATCTTAAAAAACTACAGCATGTATCCTGTAAAATAACTCATGCATCTTATAAAACTAAGGCATGAATCCTGTAAAATAACTCATACATCTTATATAATCATGGTATGAATCCTTCAAAATAACGCATACATCTTATAAAACTAAGGCATGAATCCTGTAAAATAACTCACACATCTTATATAAGTATATTATGTAATAGTCCTAATCCTGTAAAATAACTCATACATCTTATAAAACTAACACATGAATCCTGTAAAATACCTAATACATCTTATAAAAATAAGACATGAATCCAGTAAAATAACTCACAAATCTTATAAAACTAGAGCATGAATCATGTAAAATAACTCATATATCCTACAAAACTGTTAAGTATATTACATAATGGTTTAATGCTAATCAACACCTAATCCTGGAATAGTTTAATGCATTTCTTACAATGAGGGCAAGAGTACAGCCTGGCAGATAGCCAGTTTCCTTCGTCTCTGTCATCTCCTTCTGGCTTGCACCTTCCTCCTCTGTCATATCAGTGTCACCCTCTTCTTGGAGTTTGCACCACATAGCAGCATTGGCAAGGTGCGTATGCAACAAGTTGTAAACAGCTGCTCCCCAATTGTACTTTTTCAAATCTTCAAGACGCTGTGCGTACCTGAATGACATATGGTGTAATATATTTCAATTAATTATAAAAATAATAAAATAAAAACAATTAATATATCCTGTAAACTTTTGCATATATTCTGTAAAATTGTCAAATATATCCTGTAAAGTAATGTACATAACCTTCACACCTGATTCATATATCCTGTAATAAACTGCATACATACTATAAACTTGCTAGATAAATACTGGACTTTTAGATAATATATTTGAAGATGTTGCGTACCTGAAGAGATGTAATGGGACACTCCCAGCCGTGTTTGGGAACAAAATAGTTGTAAACAAATACAGCACCAACAGAGATACCAAATCTCTTGGGTCTGATTTCTCATTGTTTACAAGTTCCTCAATTACTTTTTCAAGCTCTTGCCTCCTGATTTGTGATTTCTTCGGGAAGTATTTTTCACGAAGAGCTGACGTTGAAGACCTTGTCTGACTGAGGTCCACAACATCGCCTCTCGAAGGCAAGCACATGAAATGACTCACTGCTCCAGACGTGAAATGCACTTTTCTGGTTCTAAAAAGAAAATGACCTTGTGCATGGTCGTATCGGGTTAAAATGCTTTGTAATACAGCATTTGACACTTGCATTTTCTTGGGTATGACAAAAAGATGGAGGAAGGGTGTGGCAAACAGGAGTTTGCGATGTTCCACATTGAGTTTATGAAAAATTTTAGTGTGGATAAATGTCATGGCAAGGTCAACAACACACTTGTTGGTGACTATGCCATACCTATCCAACTTCTTTCTTCCAGTGGCTGCAAAACAAAGTAAAATTCTCTGTCAATCCTGTAAAATTACTTATGAATATTGTAAAATTTATGTCAACACTGCAAAATTACTTATGAATACTGTAAAATACTGAAATGACTGATGAATGATGAATGATGAATGAAACAAATACTGTAAAACAATAGTGTGAATACTGTAAAATTGTAGGTCAATACTGTGAAATTACTTATGAAGTATGTAAAATACTGAAATTAATGAATAATGATGAATCAAACAATAGTGTAAAAGAACTCAGTTAATACTGTAAAAGAACTTAGTTAATACTGTAAAAGAACTCAGTTAATACTGTGAAATTAGTTGTGAATAATGTAAAATACAGAATTAATGATGAATGATATGAATGAAACAAATACTGTAAAAGAATCGTGTGAATACTGTCAAATTACTGATGAAGTCTGTAAAATACTGTGAAATACTGTCAAATATGTAAAATACTATGAAATACTTATGAATACTGTAAAATTGTATGTCAATACTGTGAAATTAGTTGTGAATACTGTGAAATACAGAATTAATGATTAATGATATGAATGAAACAAATACTGTAAAAGAATCGTGTGAATACTGTCAAATTACTGATGAAGTCTGTAAAATACTGTCAAATATGTAAAATACTGTGAAATACTTATGAATACTGTAAAATTGTATGTCAATACTGTGAAATTAGTTGTCAATACTGTGAAATTAGTTGTGAATTATGTAAAATACAGAATTAATGATGAATGATATGAATGAAACAAATACTGTAAAAGAATCATGTGAATACTGTAAAATTACTGACGAAGTCTGTAAAATACTGTGAAATACTCTCAAATATGTAAAATACTGTGAAATACTGCATACTGCAAAAATAACAACTATAAAAAGCAAAATATTACAGATCTGATGAAAATAAAAAGAATAACCCTAACCTTGCCAAGTGTTAGACAAAATGCTGTGAATAAATATTGAATACTGTGAAATTACTTATCAAATATGTAAAATACTGTGATGAATGAATAAAACAAATACTGAAAAATAACTTTGTGAATATTGTCAGACTTATACTACATACTGTAAAAATAACAACAATAAAAGAATAACCCTAACCTTCGGAAGAGTTAGACTGCTGACTTGCACATCCTTTTTCCGATGCATCTGACAAAGAAATTTACATCAAAAAAATTAGATCAACAAATAAAAGATCTCACAATCTGAATAAAATAAAAAGAATATGCATTACCTTTAGTACTTTTCTTCATTTCCTTCAATCGAGAACAAAGACAGCTGACTGAGAGAGAGGGGTTTAGATGAGAACAAAGACAGATAGTGCGATCGGTGACTGAGAGCAACGGCTTTAGTTGGAGAACAAACACCGATTGAAAGAAAATCGATCGGTGACTGAGAAAGAGTAGGGTTAAGTCGGAGAGAGAGTATGAAACGGCGATGGTGCAATCAGTCAACTCACAGAGAGTAGGCTTACTCGTGCGATGGTGCGATCTCGCTCACTGAGAGAGAAATGGTGGAGTGCGATAGTGCGATGCTTAAGTCGGAGAGAGAGCAGGAGAGAGAGCAGGGTTTAGTCGGAAATGGTGGAGTGAGAGAGTGAGAGAGTGAGTAGGGTTTAGGGGTTTAGTCGGAGAGCAGTCGGGTGCGATCTAAATTCAGGCAGAAATATGAAACGGCACGACTAATGATTATCATTAATGATTATCATTAGGGGATACTTATATAGTTTGATCATATGAAATGTTATATAGTTAGATCATATGAAATGGTGCGAATGAAATGGCGCAAAGTATAGTATTTGGTGTTTAAATTTGTATAATTTGGAGTCCACACAACTTATCTTCTCCATTTCAAACTAAACTTTAGACAACTGTATACAAATTCATTCAAAAAGAACACTGTAAATTAATCGAATAATCTCGTAATTTAATTGTATAAAAGTTATAAATCCAATTTATTAATTCCACCTATTTATATTATGAATAATTTTACTTGATTATGAATTAACTGTTTCTAATTGTATAAAAGTTATAAATCCAATTATTGTATAATAACAATTTTTTCATAAAATCAATATAATTGTGTATATCATATACTATAAAACAATTCATAAAAGACTTCAAAAAAGTAATTCCAACTGTTTATATTATGACTTCAATTACTATTCTGGATTAACTGTTTACACAACTGTATCCAAATTCATTCAAAAAGAACACTGTAAAACTGTTAAACATGTACACAAAAAGAGCATAGCAGATTCATTCATTCAAAAAGAACATGACAATGTTACCAATATATACAAATCTTCAACTATTTATATCCTGTAAAATAATAGCTATATCCCGTAAAACTGTTAAACATGTCCTGTAAAGTAATGTACATAACCTACGCACCTGATTTATACATCATGTAATAAAATAGCATAGCAGATTCTACTAACATAAAAAAAATTGTATTTACAAGCAAGGTCACTGAAAAAGAAAAAATTAGAAACAATTTTTTTTTCCATTATATTACTCCTTTATATCTTCACAAAATTATTTATTCCATACTACTTATCGCGTGCCATTCTTCTTCACATTTACATCCATCGGGTTCTTATAAGCATGTTTCGGTGGTCGTCCCTTCCTTTTTGATTTCTGCGGTGGTAATATATTTATCGATGGTGCAGAATTTAACACTTCATTGGCAGTGGTATTCAATTCTTGGTGATGACTTGAAGAGGATTGCATAAGAATTTCATCACCTGAATTAATAAATACTGTAAATATAGGCAACTAATAAGGTAAAATCTTTCAGAAAACAACTTAATAAATACCTCTGACAATAGAACCAGGCATTGACTCCCCATTTCTTTCATGAATTACAGGTTCATTTCTACCAAGTCTAGCGATGAGTGCATCCCAATCATGAGTAATTGGATAACCAATAATCGTGTCACCATTTGTTTCACCAGTCGCTGGTTGGCCTGTTAAAAAAATTTACAAAAGTTGCAATCATGTAAATTACTAGCACAGATACTGTAAAAATGACTAGTCAATACTATAAAACATTTATTAGCACTGTAGAATGCCAAGTAATAAATTGTTATGATTATCCAGTAAATTACTTCAACAAATACAATAAAATCTTACAATCAATACTGTATAAACATGCCAAAAAACTATACAAAATAATAAAATTATAACCTCTTCCTGTACTTGTGACAGTTGAAGTCACATCACCATTTGTTTCACCAATTACAGGCTGACCTGTCAAAAAAATTATAGTGATATGAATCCTGTAAATTACTTCTATGAATCCTGTAAATTACGTCTACAAATACTGTAAAATAATTATACAAATACTGTAAACAACTGAATACAATACTTTCAAAAGTTCGTTGCAATACCTTTCCCTCTACCTCTGGCTCATTTTCTGGGGACTGTTGAAACATCGTGTACTTCTCCTCTTGATGCACCACTTGCCCTTCCTCTATAAGCCCTTCCTCCAGATCCGCCATTATCATTTGCACTTGTACCATCTACAACTTGTTCAACTAAAGATCCAGAAACAACATCTCCTGAATCAAGCAAAAAATGAAATAAGGAACATAATCAAGAAGTACAATACCAAAACCACAAAAAAAAATTGTTTTGCAATATTCAGAAAGTTAACCTTTTAGTCTGTTTAGAAGATCTTCTAACCCGTTAAGAACTTTATTTTCCTTGTCATCACTAACACAACCAAAGTTAAGGAAATCTTCAATTATTGGATTCATCTTCCTTGTCAAATCATACCTCCTACAAAAATAATATAGGTCGAAAAAATGATTTCACATAAGAATAAAAAACCACATCAACCAATACTGTAAAAATAGTAAGTGAATCCTTCAAAAATTGAATTGTTACCTATTAATTTCAACACTGCTACCATCAGGACACACAGCAGGAATCAAATCAAACCGAATTTTGTCCTTCCTCCATCGATCAAGTATGTACTTATCATTAACATGCAATTGTTTCTCATGCTTCAAAACCATGATCGAGTGAGCGCAAACAATACCAGAGGCCTCAAATTTTTTGCAAATACAAAAAACTTCCTTCAACTGCTCCTTGTACTGTACCTCAAATATATTTCCTAAAATATCTTCAACCTCATAAACCTTTGTAGAGTTTTCTAGTTCCAGTTTAAAAACACAAGTCAAATTCAGATACTGTCGGACCTCATGTTGAAACCTATAAAATATGGTATTTGTGTATAAACTACAGAACTGCTTCTCAAATTCTAAATCTGAGATTAACACTGGTGTTGTGGTTTTGTCCTTGTGGTCCATAAAATGCTCTCTCTCCCAAATCCTACTCAAACCAGATTCAAAATTGACAACGAATTCAGCAAGTGTTGCCTTGGATCGGAGATAATTATCAAAGAAGGCATTCATACTCTCAACCCTTTGGGTGGTATTCATGCCAGCCCAAAATCGGTCATTCAAAAAAACTGGCACCCATTTACGCCTTTGTCTGAATATACTTTTAAACCACGGTGCATCTTCGTATCCAATCTCCACCATAAGCTTCCTCCAATTTTCTTCAAAATCCAATGGGGTTTTAGCTTCATATACTGTTGCCTTAACCAAATAGGTTAAAGCATCCTTATCATCTTGCCCACCGAATTTACTCGGTAATTTATGAAGAATGTGCCAAGCACAGTACCTATTTGGTTAAGGAAAATAATATTGTAAAATAACTCAGATATCTTATACAACTAAACCATGAATCCTGTAAAAAAACTCCTACATCTTATAAAATTATGAAACATAATCCTGTAAAATAATTAATATATCCTACAAAACTAGTTCAAGAATCCAGTAAAAGTATTACCTATGGACAGTGTCATCTCCCAAAACATGCCGAACGCCTTTCTCAATACTTGGGCACTGATCTGTCAGGATACCACCAGGCTTGACACCGTTCATGCAAGCGACGAACTTCTCCATGCACCATTTGTAGTCCTCCTCAGTCTCTCTTCCAAGTAGAGCACAAGCGAAAATTACAGTCTGCCAGTGATGGTTGACACCCACAAACAGAACAAGCGCCATATCATACCTGTAAAACAATTGTATATGTTCTGTAAAATCAGACATTCAGATAAAAATAGATCCATGAAGACAACTGCATATATCCTGTAAAATAATGCTTATATACTGTAAAACTGTTAAAAATATAACGTAAAAATTAATACAAGAAAAACAATGCATAGTTCCCTGTAAAATGTTGCACATATCCTGTAAAAATGTATAATATATCCTTCAAAATATTGTACATAACCTTCAAACCTGATTAATATGACCTCTACAACTATTAGATAAATATTGGAAATTTAAATCAATAAAAAAATTACCTGTTTGTAAGATATGTGGCATCCATAACAACAACATCATGATAATATTTGTAGGCTGCACGTCCACGTCCATCGGCCCAAAAGATATTCCATAAATGAGCATCATTCGTATGCTTGTATGTATACCAAAAGTTCGAATCACATAATTGCTTCTTCTCAAAATAATCTGCTAGCAGATTAGCATCATGTCCACCAAGAGCCCTCAGTTTGCCTCTCTTGTACTTGTCAATGTGGTTTCGAGCATCCTTTCGTGTAAATGTACCCTTAAAATACCCACCAGCCATTTTTAACACAAGTTCAATGTTGTCGGCAGTTGACAACCCTTGATCCGAGTTAAATTCCAGCATATCTTTGAATCTCTTTGGAATATACCGATAAGCCGGGATTAGAAAGGATGAACCGGAAGTAAGTTCATGATTATACTCCAAAAACAACTTGCTTACTCGCCATGATCCAGTCAACTCAGAATATTTAATTTTCAGAAAAACCTTGCAGTTTGAGTTTCCAGAAGGCCTCCGCCTCTCTGGAAAAGGCTCTCCTTCTTCAACCTTTTCACGCTTTTCTCTAAATTTAGTGCATTGAAATCGGCAAGCAACCACATTACCACCCTTCTTGTGACTTGTGCGCTTACACACACCAAAACCAGTCGGAAAACCATAAAGTTTCCAGTAATCGTGCGCTTCCTCAACAGAACAAAAATCATCGCCAATACTAGGAGCAATAACTATCTGTTTTTCACCAACCTCTAACTCTCCCGTTTGCTGTCCAACTGTATCTAACACTACATCTGGTTCTGGTTCTGCATTCATATCCCACTGATGAATCTCAGACTATCCTGACCCCTCTATTACTTCTGGTTCTGGTTCTACATTCAAAACCTCTGGTTCTGGTTCTGCATTCAAGTCCCATTCACGTATAACTCTATGTTCTACAACTTCCAAAGAAATATCACTTCCCAGCTCTTCATTCAAGTCAAATTCCATTGCATAAAAACTGTAAACATCAATAATAAACAATGTAAGACACAATAACAACAGCAGACATGAAGATATTTCAGATAACAACATATCTTGTAAAATAACAACTACATCCTGTAAAACTGTTCAATATATCCTATAGATTAATATCCTTCAATATAATAAATATATCATGTAAAGCTGTTAAATATATCCTGTAGAATGTTGTATATATCCTGTAAAATTGTGAAATATATCCTGTAAAGTAATGTATATAAACTGTATATAGACATCCTGTAATAAACTGCATACATACTGTAAACTTACTAGATAAATACTGCAATTTTAGATAACCAAAGCAGACATGAAGATATTTCAGATAAAAACATAAATGTGAAAAGAATTGCATATATCCTGTAAAATAATACATATATCCTGTAAAAATGTTAAACATATAATGTAAAACTGTTAAATATATCCTATAGAGTAATATCCTCCAATATCAAAAGTTTATCCTGTAAAGCTGTTAAATATATCATGTAAATTGTTGCATACATACTGTAAAATTCTGAAATATAATTCTCAAATCAGACAAATAGCAGGAAATCAGTAATTTACAGTAATTTCTCAAATCAGAATACAGCAATTAATAGATCGTTTCATCGAATACAGTAATTTCTCAGATCAGACAAATATAAGGAAATCAGCAATAAAACGATCGATTTGTAATTTTGATCGATCAGTGTTATTTTGATCGATCAGTGTAATTTTGAGCGATCAGTGTTATTTTACAGGAAATCAGCAAAGAAATCGAAGGAAAACAAGATTATAAATTCAAATCAAAAGAAGGAACGAAAATTAAAAAGATCAGCAAAAAACTCACTCAATGTCCGCCGCCTGATAAACTCCGCCACCTGATAAACTCCGCCGCCTGATAAACTCCGTCGCGTGAAAAGGTTGAACAAGGAAATCACGATTATAATGCCCGCCGCCTGAAGAGAGCTCGCCGCCTGAAGAGAGCCCGCCGCCTGAAGAGGATAATCACGAAGAAGAACAGGAAGCGCGAAGAGAATCGCGAAGAACAGGAAGAGCGAAGAGGAGAATCGCCTCCGAAAAGGAAAGAAAGAGATCGGGAAAGGCAAATTCAAAAAAGGAAATGAGGAGATCGGGAAGAAGGATTAAAGATCCGTTAATTGGTGGGGACCGAGTCAGTTAATTAGTTAATTACGGTTAATTAGTCGAACGGATCAGGTTGGGTACAAACCGGGTACAAAAGGCTGGGTACCAAAACCTTTTCTCTTAAAAAATATGATTATTTCGGATGTCATCATTGTTGAATTTGATTTTGTAGGAAATTATAGGTCTAATTTTAAATTTAAAAATATATGAATCTTATGTAGTTTGATTTTTGATAGACATGACACATCGATCACTGAATTTTATTTTTTGTTGAGATAATTTTTTAAATGATGTTTAGCGCCGGGTCCCACATACTGACATACCCCTTCTTCTATGTTTAAAATAATTTGGATTCGTTTCCTTAGGTGCATGCGAGTGGCAGAACATGGTGGAGTAGGTATCTTTGTTTATTAATGGGTGGTTTTTGAGGATGGTTCCTCTACTCCAGAACTAATATCTTGAAATTCATTTCTTGTATAATTAGTACAAAAAAGCAGCTGGGTGTACAAATCGATGGAATTAAACAAATGAGGTGAGACATCGAGATCTGCCATTGAGTTTGACGAATCAGTTAAATACAAATGAGCAATTGGCATGAAGTGCGCAATGTAAGGGTTGGGTGGTATACTCGTATCCGTTACAAATTGTTCTTACACGTATTCTATTTTTATTTGCTAAATTTTTTTTACAAATATCCTACCCTTACTAATTATGGTTGTCAGATAACAAAATGGTGGCAGATAAATAACGGGTAATACTAATGTAATAAAAATAATTATTAAATAAAATATTAAAACATATACATTTATTTCACACATGTATAGTATTTTGTTGAAAAAAATATTCTGATCATGCTAAACGCAAGTAAACAAATTAAAGCACTCTTTTCAGTACTTATTAATATATATAATATATATAATTTTTATTTATAATCCGATCGGATAACGGGTACCATATAGTCTTTACCCATACCTTTACCCATATTGGATACGGTACGGATCGGGTAAATGAATAAAAGGGTGCCATTGACACTGCTAAGTACTAATGAATAAAATACAAATGAGCTGTCGGCAGTGCGCCATGAAGTTAAACTGGACTATATTAAACACAACAAAATGAATGCTTGGTTTCTTTTAGAAAAACGGAATAGATATTTAAGAGAAGTTTTGGAATAAATGACCAAAACGGGAATAAGAAGTAAGAAGATAATTTATTTAGAGGTAAATTTAACCGAAATTTATAAATATTACAAGTTTTGGACTTGCACATTATTGTTCCTCCTAGTTTGTCGATTTTAACAAAAACATATGAATCGCATATCAAGTTTACATGAATGTGGAGATTGTGAAGCTAGCGTAAATGAGAAGCTTATAAAAAAAAAAAACATGATTATCTGACCATCCTGGAGAAACCCGAAATTTTTATTGATAAGAAAATAGAAAAAAAAAATATTAAAAATAAGAAATGTTGTTCGGAAAATTTTAAAATGGGAAGGTGGTCACGATCCATGGTGTCCCTATGGCACATCTCAACACTGTGAAAAAACGAAAAAAAAAAAAAAAAAATACCGAAGTGGGACGCCATTTCACATCTCAACACTGAAAAAAAGGAAAAAAAAAAAAAAAAAAAAAGTGGGCCGCCATTGCATATCCCAACCAAAGAAATAAAAATAAATAAATAAATGGGTCGCCATGGCTCCCACAGATTCACCACTTCCCCTCATCTCTCTCGTCGCTCTCTCCCATTTACTCCATAGCAACAAAAAAAAAAAGAACTTGCATTTTCGTCTTAATTTTCTTTGGTTGGAATATACTATGGCGTCCCACTTTTATTTTATTTTCTTTTTTTTCTTTTTCACAATGTTGAGACACAGGGACGCCATGGCTCGTGACCATCTTCTCAGTTTTTAATTTTCCGAACAGCGTTTCTTATTTTTAATATTATTTTTTTTCATTTTCTTCTGAATAAAAATTTCGGTGGAGAAACACATACACTCACGAGTTGTCGACAACAAGCACAAGAAAAGTACAATATCTTATTAAGCTTATAGGATATTATAGGTCTAAATTTAAATTTAAAAATATATGAATCTTATGTTTTTAGTTTTATTTTGATAAACATGGCACTTTACTGATATTAGTTATCTGGCGTAGTTTTTGTAAAATTAAACAGAGAAAGATTTTACTTTTTTATTGAGATATTTTTTTAAATGATGTTTAGCACCGGGTCCCACATACTGACATACCCCTTCTCCTATGTTTAAAATAATTTGGATTCGCTCGGTTAGGTGCATGCGAGTGGACTCAGTAGTTACTGGTGGCAGACAAGCAACGTGATTTCTAAGATCCATTACTGCTATCTTTGTATATTAATGGGTGGTTTTTGAGGATGGTTCCTCTACTCTACAATTATTATCTTGAAATTTTAATTGTACAATTTGTATTTCCCTGAATATGATTTTTTATACACAATAAACCAATACATATGTTTATTTAAGATGTATCTTTTTGCCTTTCTTCTCCACAGATAACACTTTCTTCTCAGATCAACTCTTTCCATTTCTTCCCAAATCGATAACTCTTCCTAATAGAGCGACATGACTGAGGCGATCGTCTCTGCTGTGGTAAAAAAGTTAGCAGACTTACTTTTCAATGAAGCCCAGTCCCTGCGCGGAGTCGACCGCAAACTCGATGAGGTGAAGCTTCAACTGGGTCAGATGCAGAACTTTCTAGAGGATGCCGACTCCAAAAAGAAGACAGGTGATAAGAGGATCAAGGGATGGGTGCACAATGTGAGGAGTGTCACATATGAGACCGAGGATGCAATCGACACATTCCTTGTTGAAGCCAACTATCGATGGCTCGGTCTCATCCCGAACGGGCTATTTGCTCGTCGCACTCTCGGTGAGAAGATTTCTAAGATCCAAGCCAAACTCCGCATAATCTCCGAAGGTAGAACTACTTTTGAGATACAAGATCTCAGTGGAGATCGAGGTCACTCTCAAAGCCTTCTCCAAAAACAACCTTCTTTTAAACGCCGTGTGCTGCCTGATGTCGATAACATCGAAGTTGTCGGTTTTGATGCTGAAAAGAGACATATAGTCGACTTGTTGTTGCACGGGACAAGCTCCCAAAGCCGGCATGTGGTTTCCATTGTCGGGCCTGGTGGACTTGGCAAGACCACTCTTGCTCAAAAGGTTTACAGTAGTCCAACTGTAAAGAATCATTTTGATTCTTGCATATGGATAACTGTCTCCCAAGATTTTAATCTCCTTGATGTATTAAAGAAAATACACCAGAAACTTGTATATGAGACAGAGTTCAAGCGGGTTTCTGGTGTATTAAAGGAATTACAGCAAGAAGATCAGATTATACATCTGTTAGGAGAACTCAATGCATTATTGAAAGAGAAGAAATACCTAATTGTCTTAGATGATGTGTGGACCGAGAATGTCTTTACCCAGCTCGAGACTGGCCTAGTCGACATCGGGAATGGGAGCCGGGTGCTAATGACGACCCGTAACCTTAATGTAGCGAATCGCGCAGATTCTAGTGGTGTGTATCCTCTTCGGTTTCTCAACAAAGAAGAAAGCTTCGGGCTTTTCCTAAAGAAGACATTTCCAAGCACTGATCCCTCGCTGAAGTGTCCGGACGAACTGTCGGATCTAGCTGGAAAGCTAGTGAAGAGATGTGGCGGCTTGCCTCTCGCACTCACTGTGTTGGGTGGCCTCTTGTCAAGTAAAACTCCTACGTACCAAGAATGGTCTAGAGTGATCAACAGATTGGATTGGCACAAAGTTGACGGAGGAGAATGCATGAAAATTCTAGCCACCAGCTATGATGACTTACCGTATCTTCTCAAGTCATGTTTCCGGTATATTATCATATTTTTTTAAAATTTAACAATACTTGCAATTTTTATTTAAGAATTTATTGAAGTCATATACGCTAATAAGTCGTCTAATACCTCAACCATTTTTCAGAGACCAACTATAATTGTCCTCTTTACAGGCACAGGAAATTGTTCAATCAGTCCTTGTTATTTGAAGATTTTTCCTCATCTTTTATTTTAGACAAAGTATTTTGGCCATCCAAACTATGAATCGAAACGGTTGCATTTTTCAGGTATTTAGCTTGCTTCCCGGAGGACTACATAATTGACGCGCAATGTCTTATGAAGATGTGGATAGCTGAAGGCTTAATAGAGATAAAAAAAGAAGGGGAATTGGAAGATTTTGCTGAAGATTATTTGGAGGAGCTAGTGCAAAGGTACTGTTGTCATATGTATATAGGAACATTATAATAAAATACCTTTCTGGGAATTACCAACAATTTTCTATAGAACTCATGGTACTTCTATTTTTGTATTGGAATTGTACTTGAAAGTGTGTTATGAAATTTCATATCTTCTTTTTATATGTTAATTAACTATTCAGTTAAACAAACTTTTTATTGATTTCTGAAAGACTGAAACGGTTTGGTACAGAAAAAGTTGTATCATATAAAACCACAGTATGAAAAGTAAATGGTTATGTACATTTAATTTGTTAGTAACAAAAATATATAATTCAAACACAAGAAAATATTTTACCTCAAAAAGATAAAACATAAATCTTAACACACAATGATACTTTATCAATTGTTGGAAAGTGCTAATTTAAAAGTGTAATTTGAAATGGATATAAAGTTGGAAATTCTCGCAATTTAAGAACTTTGTCACAACTCAGAGAGTCCAGAAGCATTAGGCAGCATTACCCCATACTTTCATTATTAAAAAAATTAGTGTGAAGATGGTATTACTTAACCTTGTCTTCATAACAACATTTACCATGAAAGTAACTAAAACATAGCATTTGCTACACATGGTTCTATTAAACATAAAAAAACAATAGGATTCTTAAAAACAGAGCATTTGCTACACATGGTTCTATTATATAGCACTCTGCATATTTTAGCTGACTCTGTTACCCAAGTTCTGTAGCTGCAACTTTAATTGATTGACAATTTATAGTGATTACAGAGTGCTAACAGATACAGAGCAAATTTTTCTTTTCTGTTTGTAACCCATATTTTTTACTATTAAACATACAGATGTTTGGTTCAAGTTGTTGAGAGGTCTCCCGATGGTGCTATCGAGTCTATCCGTGTTCACGATCTTTTGCGTGAAGTTGCATTGGATGAAGCCACTGAAAATGATTTCCTTCTCATCTGGAAGGAAGAAAATGTAGAGAGGGATGTAAGCAAGACACGACGAGTGGCATTTCACAATGAGATCCATCCAAGGCATCTCACAAAGATCAAAATGCCCAATCTTCGAACATTCATAAATTTCGGGGGAGGTTATGTCAAAGGTATAGGATTTCTGTTACTCAGAGTCCTGGAACTAAGAGAGATATCAATAGGTTACCTACCAACTGATTTGAAGAACATGATTCACTTGAGATACTTGGGTTTGAGATGGACTGGGGCAACTGTAATTCCATCATGGATTGGTCATTTGAAAAATCTCCAGACTTTTGATATAAGGTATACAGCTGTCGAAGAGTTACCAAAAAGTCTATGGAAAATCACTAGTTTGAGGCATGTTCGTTGCACTATTTACTCAGGATTGGTGGGACCGCCATCAACTGCAAACCTAGTTAACCTAAGAAGCCTTGGAACTTTCACCGTTCCAAAATCATGGAAGAAAATCTTTCCTAATTACCTCCTTGGTATCCGTAAGTTGCAACTTTTTTGTGTTGACGAGAATGATGCCATGCTGATACATGACCTCATATCCAAGTTGAATAACCTCCTCTCAATGAAATTACATTACCTTGCTCCTCTAAGAGAGATGATTGATTTCAGCACATCACCGAGTTTTCAAAACATACATACCTTGTATCTCAATGGGAACTCAAATGATACAACAGCATATATTAGAATTGCAGAAATGCCTCCAAACTTAACCAACCTAACACTGTCCTACTATAATTTGAATGATGATCCGATGCCGAAACTTGAGAGATTGCATAGTTTGAAGTGTCTGAAGCTGAAATACATTAACATTGAGGCGGATACCATGGTTTGCACGTATGGAGGTTTCCCTCAACTACAAAGTCTGGAACTCGATGATGTCAATAATATAACGGAATGGAAGGTGGAGTACGGAGCATTGCCCGTGCTGAAGTACCTTCGTATGTATAACTGCACTGATTTGCGTGCTCTTCCCGACCTACAGTATGTGACCACCCTACAGGAGTTGGAGATAGACAGACAACTCCAAGCAAAAATTGTGAACCAATCGGGAGAGGAATGGAACAAAGTTAAACACCTACCATCAATTAAGCTAGGTTAATACTGCATTGTAACAAAATCAGCCACGCACCATAACAGAATTGTAACAGCAACAATCCAACTGTCAACCAGTGAAGACAACCGTAGTTAGAGTTTACATGGATGTAACCATAGATTAGACAATTGTAATTCCATTGTACAATCAATCAAGAATAATAAAGATCAATTACATTCCTCATTACATTTCTTAAATTCTCTCTGTTGTTATCACCAACCTTTATTTAAACCCAATGATTAATTGAGGCATCACATGGTTAATTTATTCCTGGAGAGAGATATTTAATTGAGGCATCACTCAGATTTATTTTTTAGAAAAAGAGAAATGAAGATCAAATTGAAGTTCTATGCCAAGTATTTGTTAAACAAGCAGTTTGAACATGTGTTCAAAATCAACTATGAAATCATGCTTCCACAAATTCTATCTAAACATACGTTTAAGGTGAAAGTGTCAACACATGCATTTATAGTTCAATTTGAAGTTTCAGTTAGTTGTCTCGGTATTTCAAAAAAAAAAAGTTTAATTTTTAAAATCATCATATTTTTTTTTAAATAATGAATTTTCAAAAAAACTTCATTTTTTAAAATCTTTAATAACAAAAGAAAACTATCCAATTGATCATTGAAAAAATGGCCCCACCCATGTGGCGGGGTCAACTTCGGACAGTTGGGCCGATATTTTGTGGAAGAAAAATTTCTGATGAACAATAATTGAAGCTTATGTTTACGTTAAATTTAACTCGCTACATGTAATATTACAAAGATTAAGATATAGAAACCCTTAGGTGCTGCCGTGTTGGCGGAACCAGCTGCTTCTGCACTCTTCAGTTGTCAAGAAAAGGTAACCATAAATAACTGATGCACTGCTTCTGCACTATTCTGCACTCTTCAGCTGTTCTGTGCATGAGCAATTCCTTATGGCTAGAATACTGATGCCCTGCATTTTTCATAGATAACCTTAAATTCGCCGACGGAATCAGGTTAGTATACTTGCTAACTAGCCCCTCTGTTTTTTCTGAATTGAAAATACTTTTATATAGTAGGCATTAATTTAAGAGAGATGCTTCTATGGACATAAGGACCTATTTGTAAAATGAACATATTTTCATTTTCAAAGTTCAAACAGTCAATCCGACCGTTCAACATTATCTCCATATTAAAATGTACTTGGAGGTCAAATTTTACATTTTTTTGAATATTTTTACTATTTATTAAGTATTTTACAAAAACTAATCAAATTCAGACCATTGAATTTTGTAAAATACTTGATAAATAGTAAAAAAATTCAAAAAAATATAAAATTTGACCTCCAAGTACATTTTAATATGGAGATAGTGTTGAACGGTCGGATCGACTGTTTGAACTTTGAAAATGAAAATATGTTCATTTTACAAATAGGTCCTTATGTCCATAGAATAATTTGCCTTAATTTAAATCTATTATTGCAAATGTCCGAATGAGGGCATTTTTTTTTTCAAATGCTGTCCACGTTTTTACATTTTTGCAATCATAAAGATTTCAATATTGGGTGTATTTTATGATTGTATTGGTAATTTATGTTGCCTTCTTTGGAGTTGCATCTAAAAAATAGGAAGGATCTCAAATAGTTTAAATATAAAAATATGGATAAAGATTTTTTTCCCCCGGCTCCTATCCCCCATTCATCCCCCAATCATTAATTATGTAGGGGACCACAACTTCAAGTACAAAAAGACAAAAGAAAACGTGTATCAATCATTAATTACGTGGGGGACCACTTATATTTGAAAATTTTTATAACTGATGCGCAAGTATTCATATATAATACATCAAGTATTCATATATAATACACTAAGTATTCATATCTAAGATATCAAGTATTTAAAAAAAAACTGGACACATCACCCACCCATCTTTTACACGTTTTTAGAGGTGATTTTTTTTTTCTCCGTTCACTCTAACTAATATTTCTTACAATTTGTGAAGAATTTTGCGAATCTAAAATCACAAACGTCTTCTACGCAATTTTATCTTTCAAATGAGATCCATGATGAAATACTTTTGAGTTATCCGTCGCGCAAGTATTCATAACTCGTAAAATTATTTATATCTCGTCATGCAAGTATTCATACCACGTCGAGCAAGTCATACCTTGTCGAACAAGTATTCATACCTAAGATAGAGTGTACTGGACACTTCCAGTAATTGAGTGGTAACGAAATTTCAATCGGTAAAAAATGAGTGAATTATGTGTCTAGTTTTTTATTTGTGAAATACTGATGAGGTATGAATACTTGTTCGATGATATATGAATACTTGAATGACAAGGTATGAATACTTGTGCAACGAACAACTCGAAAGTATGTCATCATGGATCTCATTTGAAAGAGAAAATTTTGTAGAAAACGTTCGTGGTTTTATATTTGCAAAATTCCTACTAGATTGTCAGAAATATTGATTAGAGTGAACGGAGAAAAAAACCCACCTCTAAAAACGTGTAAAAGATGAGTGAATGATGTGTCCAGTTTTTTTTTGAATACTTGATATCTTAGATATGAATACTTGATATCTTAGATATGAATACTTGATGTATTAGATATGAATACTTGCACTCACTGCGATAATGACACGTTTTGTTTTGTCTTTTAGCGCTGAAATTTGTGGTCCCCTCTTAATTAGCAGTCAACAAAGACAGTTATTGACTGGGGGATGAATGGGGGATGGGAGATGGGGGATAGTTAGTTGGTCCCTAAAAATATATATGTTTCGTGACAGATTTTTTTAGTTGCCCTCTTTTAAAAAATAATAAACATAAATGACATCGATTTTGAAAAAAAAAAAATTAATTTATCTCACAGCTCTCAATTGAACTAAAAGAATTGGAAAAGAAAATATCAAATTATTATGAAATATCAAGTTAATAACTGTGTCCCACCCAGAATGCAACTATTATGAAATGGTAGCTAAAAAATTCAGGTTTCGCCATACAACGAAATGTATCGGCTGCATGGTACATAACGAAAAAATTACATGTTTAGTATTAATATGACAACCTAGAAAATAAGTTCCTTATAAATTTTTTGGTTCAGAAAATAAGTTTCATCAATGAAATCGGTGGGTAACCCCACTTTTATATATATTAAAAAAAAAATCGTTATGGGCACAACCCTCTGCTAGGCCCCGTCCTCGGCAATGGTGGCTTCAGCATCATTAATTTCTTGACTCCTCAATTAGCACCATATCTTTCTATATATGCTAATAGCAATTCGAAATGCTAATGGAAGTGTGGTGAGATAAGTAACAGCAGCCAGTTAATATTGGTGGAGGTTTGAGTAGAGACAGAGACTAAGTCTTAACCTTGTTTTACAGAGATGGAGCTTGACTTGGCTTCTTTAGTTACAAATAGTAGCAGCTGGACAAACAAAGCAAGCAACAATTACGCTGTTTATATTATTATTAAGCTTGATTTGGAACATAGTGTGTACACCGAAAGAACATGGAGGGCTGGGAATCATGGACTTGGAAAATTTCAATCAAGCACTTCTACTGATCAAGTGGGTCTGGCAATGGAGAAGACCAGAAAAGACACTCTGGAAGCCAATCATGCAGCATCGTATAACACCACAAACATTGTTGCCAGATGTACCGCTCTTCACAAAAGAAACAAAGACTTTTGTACAATTCAGCCGCATGTCCTTTCAATACAAGCCAGGTAATGGACGGAAAATTTCTTTGTGGCACCATAATTGGGGCAATGGTATCCTAAGACTTGAATTGCCCAACTTGTTTACACATGCCCGGGATCCTGACGTCACCCTAGCAGAAGCTAAACAAGTCAACACAATACAAGATCTGTTCATCCATAGGCTAACAGATATGGCATGTGAGGAGTTAGACATTTTGCAACAAAAACTGGTACAAGTCGCTCTAAATCGGCTCGAGGAAGATGGAATTCATTGGCAGTGGTCGGACACAGGAACATATACAGTCAAAAGCGCATATCAAAGATTGACAGATGGGCCACGAATACAAACAACAGTTCACAGAATCTGGAAACTGCATGCACCGCCACGAATGAAGGTATTTGGGTGGCTTTTGATAAGAAACAAGCTAGTAACGATCGACAACCTCAAAAAGAGAGGATTTCAACTAGCCAACAGATGTCCTCTATGTAAGGCAAATCAAGAAACTGCAAGACATTTGTTCAACTACTGCCCTTTTTCAAAAGCTCTGTATGAAGAAATGACAAGGACGATACCCGAAAAAATGGTAGTGGTGAACGATAGAATCAAGGTCCTCACAAGGACAAAAATTACAGTACAGCAGAGATCAGCCTTATTAATGACACTCTTCATTCTATGACGTGATCGGTGTGCTCGAACATTCACAGAAGGTAGCAAGAGCATCGAAGAACTGAATAACGAAGTCCTTTGGCAAATGCAATTTTTCGAAGCAAGATCACATAGGACAACAACACCTTAGCATAGATAGATATCCATTTTGGCTTTATTTTCCCTTTTACTGTCTTTTTCGGTTTCCTTTTTTCTCTTTATGTTTTTGTCTTTTTAGGCTCAACTGTTTTGAGCCTCCTTGATTTTTACATTATATGTTACAAACCTTTTGTAATTGACTCTATCAATGAAAACATGGGCTAGACCCATATTTTTCTTCAAAAAAAAAATTATTATTAAGAGATAGGCTATCATGCTTTGGAAAGCAAAGAGAGTGTTTTACTTCCCACTCATATCTCTATTTTCAAAGGTTAAATAGTCGATCCGAAGTTCTCAACATGATCTTCATATTGATATATGCTGGAGACCAAATTTTACTACTTTTTTATAATTTTTGAAAATCACAGCTTTTCATTAAATAAAAAAATAATAAAAAAATCATAGTAATTCATAGACGCGGT
The DNA here is from genome assembly GCA_025461125.1 of Carex kokanica. Classification (NCBI taxonomy): domain Eukaryota; kingdom Viridiplantae; phylum Streptophyta; class Magnoliopsida; order Poales; family Cyperaceae; genus Carex; species Carex kokanica. The sequence goes on from JAJGRX010001086.1 coordinate 81,460, forward strand.
TTGGGAATTATTTTTAGTAATTCATAGTAATTCATTAGTATTATTTTTGGTATTATAGACGCGGTTTGGGAATTCCAGTAACAACTCCTGGGGAACTCCCTCGAAATATATATAATGACATCTTCTATTTTATGGGCTTTAGATTTAGATCATAGGCCTGACATAAATACAAACATGTAATTCATAACACATAAATATAAACATGGTATGTGATAGATGAATCTACAACCACTGAATCATATCACATACGGTGTATAAAAAGGAAAATATCATGTATATCTATCTACAAAAACAACCAATGACTAATTAAGAGAATAATAAGTCTCCAACCAGATACAACAGCTAAAGAAAATAAAATTCATTATCATTACTGAGTAATTAATTAGAACAAAGCCCAACATTGAAGAAGGCCCATATGAAGAGAAACAAAACTTAGCAGAGAAAAATAAGAAAAGCCCACTGCCGAACCACTAACCTATCTCATTTGCTAATCCCCAGCTACACTGACAGCTGGGCCCACAGATCAGAGGCAGCAGCAACAGACCATATCGGTCCCCTTGTACATATTGGTCCATACAATTGATCCTTGATTGTTTGATGGATTTCAAGCATTGATTTAAAATCAGAAATCATAACAATTGTGGATCCATACTACCGAACTAAAATAGCCAATCAAATTTGCTCTCCATTTTCATATTAGGAACTCCATTTTTCAATGTTATCAGAACCGGACCGGACGTCAACCCGGTAAAGCTTCGGGTCAACGGTTCGCTGGTCGAACCGGTGGGTCAATCGGTTCAACCGCTGGTTTTTTAAAACATATATAACTTATTATCCAAAAGCTAAAATGGCTATTTACTTTTGCGTCTAAGTATTTATTTGGTTGAATAAAACATATTATATACAACTCTAACAATGAATAACATGTCTAAAACAATAGAGAAAATAAAAAAATAACATAATAGAAGTTTAATTTCTAATAACACTTGACTTGAACAGTTGACACATTCCATGTCACAGAGTAGCCTCACAGACACATTCTAAATAACCTCATACAACAAAATAAATGCTTAATATTTCTAATAGCTAAGAAAACTAACCAGTAACAAAATTAAATGCCCAAAAATTAGAATTTTAAGGCTGACTAGCTAAAATGTCACTCGGTATCCAGCAACTAAGACTGACATCTGGAGATGAGCAATGACTTTCACATTTTTATTCTTCACAACAACAATGTGTTCAACGCAATGTCCCCAAGCTAGATCTGTTTTCCCTCTTGTGGCAGCTTTAGGAGAAGAAGGCGGTACAGATCAATTTTCCTCAAAATTAATTCCTCAAGATTAATTTACCAAACCAACACCTTCATTGCCCTTATCTCTATCCAATCTGCTATCAAGTTCTCAAATCAATTTGGTACTTACTTTAGAACTTATATAACTTCAAAACGGTTGAGTTTCTGGTTTTCTGTACCAGCAAGCTTTGGTAGGGAACTAGACCAAAATGCTCTTTGGTTTGAGCATTTCACCAAACACCTTATATGCATGGATCTATTCAATAAAATTAACTCAGAAATTTCATAAAGTTTCTTACATTTCTTAATCTAGTAGCTTCTTTTGTGATTCAGATTCAAACGAGGTCTAGAAAAACGAGATTGAGCCACAACTGGTACCGTTTCAAGGAGGCACTGTACCAAACGAGATTGATCCATAACTGATAACCATCATCACTTGTAGAAGGAGATTTCAGAAAAAACAGCTTTCCATCTTTACCACCGAAGAATAGGCAAGAAATCGCAATCGCAGGAGAAGAGATTTGAGAAAGGAGAAAATAAACATACGATATCGGAGGAGGAGAAGGAGATTTACAGGAATCTGTTTTGAACCGGGTTTTACAGCGGTTTAAATCAGCGATTGCTTACGAAAAATCGGGCGGTTTAACCATTTATAAGCGGTTCATTCCCTGAAGCGATCCAACTGAAGAACCGAACCGGGCAGGTGACCGGGTCCGGTTTATTCCGGTTGAACCACCCAGTCCGGTCCGGTTCTGATAACAATGCCATTTTTAGTTAGTGAATAAATAACATAATACCACTAATAATAAGGAGGTACCATTTATATTATCAATCGCAGCAGATTTGTTTCCTAATAGGAACTCCATTTTTAGTGAGTGAAAAAATAACATACTACTAATAATAATAAAAATAAGGTTTAAGGAAAAGTCTAAATAAGGAGGTACCATTTATATTATCGGTCTCTTCTATATATGCTTGTATCTAGCTTAATAAGCTTCAACTGGAAATAAAGAATTCCAATCAAATTTCCATATTCTTTGTCTTCCTCAATAACATATTCGAGAATATGATTACGCTCACTAGCTCCGATGGAGTCCAGTTTGACGTGAGGAAGGCAGTGGCGAAGGAGTCTCAGTTAATCCGTGACATGATCCAAGACGATTGTGTAATAACCAACATACCAGTAGCCAACGTCAACCAGAAGACCCTTGCAATGGTGCTCGAGTACTGCCAGATGCATGTCGACAAAGCTGAGATGGAAGCGCATGCATCAAAACCCCACATAACAGCAGGGGAAGGGAGCTCCTCTAATAAAAAGGATCTCAAGGACTGGGACAAGGAGTTCATCAATGTCAACCTCGACACGCTTTGTGATCTCATTTTAGCAGCCAACTATCTCAATATTAGTGGGTTGCTCAATCTCACAACACAAGCCGTTGCTGACATCATAAAGGGGAAAACAGTCGAAGAGATTCGGGAGACGTTCAATATCAAAAATGACTTCACACCAGAAGAAGAAGAGGCGATTCGCAAGGAGAATTCATGGGCTTTCGAGTGAAAAAAAACAATTTCAAATTTCAGAAAAGACTTGTTCAATTAGGAAATAATTTAGTACCATATATATATATATATATATATATATTTTTTTTTTGTTGGAAGCCCTTAGACAAATTTAGTAACATATAGAAGAAGAAGAGGAGCCGAGGAGGGATCTATTTTAAAATATTATTTGTTATGTTAAGAACGATGTGTTGCTTGTAGGCATTTCTTATATTTTACTTTTCTAGCGTACCTAATTTCTGTTTATATCTGTGCATATTTTTATCCAACTATCTGGTCCTGATCCGCTACCAAACCGTATGGATCCAAAATCGGTTAATTTGAATAAGATATGATTTAAAAAAATATATCTGGTTAAATAATGGGTGTGATTACAAAATTAATAAATTATCCAATTCATATCCGAATCGTAACTGATATTGTAAATTTGTAATGCAGTGTTATCAGAATCAGGGAATACCGGACCTGATCACCAGTCCGGTTCGACTCTGTTAAAATATCGCTGAAGTTATTAGCTATACCACATAAAACCGACTTAGCTGACTGGGTCTTTTGGAAAATTGTTGACGAAAACGGGACAAAAAGCCCTTTTGAAATCAGATTTCATATGATTTGCGATTTCTTTGCGGTTTATTCTGGATTTTTTTCATTTTCTTGCTTTCTCTTCACACGCTAATTAAGATGAAAACTTCTGATTTGCCTCTCCTTTCTCCTTGAATCTCATCTTTGTTCTATCCAATTTCATTTCTTCACACCACTAGGGTTTTGCACAATCTCATTCTCAAATCATATATAAGGCTTAGATTGAAACAGAAGCACAAAAGAACCTGCGAAAATCAAATATCAAATATTGTAAGTAATTTCTTGTAATTATTAAATTTGAATTTGTTAATACTTGATAGGTTTGAAGTTTTGAGTTGATTTTATTAAATAAATTAATGCATTACAGGTGTTCGATGAAAAGCTCAAATCAAAATAATATATTTTTTAACTGTTATATGAATAGCATGTCGAGTGGTGCCTAGGATATACCCGTGATACTTTGTCTGAACATGTTTGGTTTGCATATAGGTATAAATGATCAGTTCTTCAACTTGGATTCAAATTGGTATATATATTTGTCCTTCCTCTAGTATATAGTGCCACAACACCATGTGTACGTGCTTGCTACTTTGCTTCATATTTTGCAATTTTGTGTGCTTGCTTTTTTGCTTCATATTTTACAACTTTGAGGACAACATCGGCTTAGTACCATATGATTCTCACTGCACCAAATGTTACATAGCTTACTAGAAGCAAATGAATTATACTAAGCTTAATTGTCAAAAGCATATTTGTTATCATTTTGACCCTTGCATTTTGATATTCCCATCAACCTCAGTAAACTCATACTGAGCTTGTTTTTTTTTTTTTTGGGTCTACTTTTGATAAAAAGGATTTTCTCTTGACTTTGATAAAGTTTTTTTTATCATATTTTTTTTAGATAAAGGTGTCTAGGATAGAAAAGCTGTAGGGGATGAATTAGGACATACAAATGCTAATGAAGATATATATCAAGATTTTTCAAGTAGTGAGTGGCATTTTACTCAACCGTAAAATTGTAACTTTAACCTTTTTATTTTGTCATTAGAAATGCTAAACTTTTATTTTGTTGTATGAGTCTGCTTGAGATTATTTGTGAGAATTAACTTTCTTTGTTGACGTTGACAAAAGTATTTTGGAGGTTTATATATATATTAATTCAAAATTAATGTCACTGGCGGTAAATCCTATTGTGATTATAAGGACCATTATGTAAATTTTCTGAGGTTCGACTGTTTATTTTGTAATATGTGAGATTCATTCTTATAGGAGGGACTTGGATGTAAAAGTAGATAATTTGTTGGGTTCTGAGGTTATAAGTTGTAATTGTTATAAAAACCAGCGATTGAATCAGTTGATCCCCCGCACCAACCCTTGAACCGTTGATCCATGAAGAACTTTCTCGAGTCGATGTCAGGTCCGGTTCTAATAACATTGCACCAAATCATTGATAATTATCTGAGAAGAATCTGTCATAACCAAATCTTGAATCCATTTTATCCAATTTTGTGAGAATCCCAAATTTTGCATTACCTTAATCGCAGCTTATGGTGTAAAAATGTCTTATGTATATCAGCTATAAAGATATATTACTAACTGAATACAGAATACCATGCTTGTAAGAATGATGTAATAGTTGGTGTGCCTATATAAATCCTTCGGCTATCTTTCTTTCTTTAATAAACAAACCCAACTGAGCACAATCAACTACATGAGGAATAACGTGTTGAACCCTGTTTCTGTTTGCCAAGCTTTCAACAAGATTTGTTGTATGGCAATGCACTAAGCTAATAGGACGATAATCTTGTGGCCGAGATGCATGCATGTTCGTTCTTTGGGATAAGGATGATATATATATATATGCTGTGTTCAACGGAAAATAAAAAATACTAATATTTCTTTCATAATTTTTCAATACTCAATGTATCTAATTAAATTATTGAATTACTTTTCTAGTTATTTTCCGAATTATTTGATATAATTGAATCTTATTCTCAATTTCTAATTATAATTTTTGCAAGGGGGGAAGAAAACAGAAGTATTTGTTTCATAGCAAAAGTTCAATATTTAAATTTATATTGCAATATATAGTACTTAAAAAATAATTATTTTTGGAAACATATAAAAAATTAGAGAAAGAAGAAAAATGATCTCCATATGAAAATGTATTTGAAGACAAATATGTATATATTGGTCAAAGAAAATAACTAATTCATTGTTTAAATACACATTGTCAATGCTTCTTTTAGTATTCATTAGAATTTTATATTTACTAAAAGAAAATACGTAGCAAAATCTTTTTATTTTAAGTTTTTTTTACTAAATATACCTCCAGTTAAATGCAAGTACATGATAAAAGTAGTCATAACTCAACAAGACATGGGAAAGAGACATACCATCAGACAGCATTGATCATTCATATATGATAGATGATTAAATTATTTAAAAAAAAAAAAAATTCAAATATCTGTGAGAAAATCAATGGTTGTTGTATTCGCATTGTGAAATATTTTAAAAAACAATGAGAACTTTTATGAGGCACTTTAATTAATTTTTAGTAAGGGGAAGATTATTTTCCCATCCAACAACTCATATAGTAAATTCATTT